>JAAGVU020000039.1:19148938-19170300 GCA_011763525.2 Mormyrus iriodes
CGGCTCGCCAGGGCTGTATGCGGTACACCTCTCCGCCCGCAAGCCCATCTGGCTCACGTCTTCTGGGCTGTGATGAGGCAGGTCCCACCCCCGAACCCCCCTCCTCCTCTGCATGTGCCAATCTATAAATGGTTCTTGGGCGTGTCGTAATGGGTTGTTAACGATGCCATTTCCCCAAAGTCCTGTTCCAGAAGAACTTCTGCATTCCTTGACAGCAGAACACCCCGTATCGCTGAAAGAGAAGTGTTTACCGGCCATCACTGGAGAACCAGATGCAGATGCAGCCTACTTAGAATTTCCTGCATAGTGTTCGATCTTTTCCTTCTCTGAAGTCTTTTTTTCCCCAAAATATATTAATCCCTTGACATGCTTTTTAATGTACTAGAGCGTGTTAGATTAATTCTTTTTCATAGATAATTTTTTTTAGTCTAAAATTGATTGAACTTCACTTAGAGAAGCTGTTCTTCATCTGCGGAGTAATCTGCGGAAAAACCGCAGCCCAAGCCGCGGCTATGCTGGGCTGGCGTCACGTGACTCCTGTCAAACATTCTGCGGCTGACATTACGTCTGAGGAAGTGTACGTGGTTGAAGTCTGAAGACCTTTTGGAATGAAAATGTCAGCAGCGGTGGGCAGAGCACAGGAGCAACGAGGGTTTAATTAGTACTTTTTGTGAGTAAAGACAACAGAGGCAGGGAGTGTCCTTGGATGAGCGGTTATGAGCTTGCTTTTGTCCACTAGAACCAGGTTCCTTTGGGTTATAAATGTTTTCATAACTGGGCTCTTACGGTCAGGATTAACATACGTTGACGCTGCAGTAAGCACCTCTTGACTAATGAAAGGGATTCAGACCTTGTGACATGTCCAGGGGGCCTAGGCCACCTGTCATGGGGAGTCACAGGCGTGTCACTTCCTCTCACTTGAGGATGAAGGCGTCTGAGGATGTCACGGCATTGACTTAGCCACTCCGGCTCAGTAAACTAGACAGCATTTAGAGAAGGGACCTAAATGGCCACCTGCCTTCTTGTTTTGGGTTTTCTGGTTCTTCTTTGCGTCCCAGTGATTATATTGTGCTCATTTTCAATGTCACGGTGATTATGTGAAGGGCATGTATCAGTGTATGCAACCGGTGGGGGGCATTTTTCTGTTCATGGCTGTTAGGGAACATGCCAGCTGCAGCTTTGGGGCCCTGCCACGTCCAGACATTGAAATAGTAAATATGGGAGCAGACAGGGGGCGCCACCTCACATCACAGGTTTTCACTGGCTCCCTTGTCGTCCTTTAACGTTTGACTGGGGTGCGTGTTTGGCTAGGATAGAGCCCCCCCGTCTAGCCTGCAGACTGACAGCTCTGAAGTGGATTCCACCTGCTCTCCAATGGCTCTGTCAGTCTCCTTCAGCCTGATTACGCCTCATTTGGGCCAGAAGTGCAAAGCTCCTCCCCTTTTATCCCACAGCTTCATCCTCAGGCTTCCACGTCACTCTGAATTCTGGGTAATAATAGAGTTGCAGCCATATACAAATAGGGCTGTTTGTATACTAACATGGGTAACTAGGAATAACTGCAAAGTTATGGGGTACCTCACCACTGGCTGCAAACACCTTGTATACTACTGTAACTGATACCGGTCACCCATCTTTCGTAGCCCAGTGTAGGGTGACTGTCAGCCTGGAGCCAATCCCAGGAAGACTGGGGAACAAGGTGGATGAGGCCTATTGCAAGGCACACAGACTGACTCATACTAACATACTATGGGCGATTTGGAGATGCCAGTCCATTTGGCAGCATATTTTCAGTCTGGGTGGGGGGAGATCAAGGAGGTGTGAGTCCACTTTGCTATCAAGTCAGCTGCTTCCCCCCCCCACCCCGAAATTGGCATTATCATCTTATATATTAGTAATAATTATTCATTAATCAATATGTGAATTTAAATTAAGTAAATGCCCCGTTAGCCAGGTGCCCTAACATTTCAGTAAGACCCAGATGGAGCAGGCTGCTGGTGGCAATGTTTGGGGGGCGGGGGGGGTACCTTGGAAACACAACATCCCAATAACACAGCCTCATTTGTCATAAAAGCACAACAGTCTTGAAAGAATAGTCTGTCTCTGCATAGAGACGGGGGTGTTGCCAGCCAATGATTTGTTTTGTCCTAACCCTCTGTCTTTTTCGAAAACAATTCTGTAGCTTCATCCATTCGAGACCCCCGGTACTTTTAAATGACATTAAGCTAATTGTGTACCTATTGCCCCATGTCCTTGGTTACACACGCACACATTTGATGCAGCATTTCTTGTTCTTTCCATTCCACATGTGGATATTTTGCCATTTGTAAGGCTTGATTAATCAGTAAATTAGTCTCAGTAGCTGCAGGAAACGTTAAGGTTGTCTATAATTTAAACACCGATACAAGGCAGCAATAAAATGAATCTGAAATTTTATGTATTACGTTATTTTAATTGGAATAATTATTTGTTTCATTTATTTAAATCACAACAGTTTCAAGCGCATTGTGTCAGGAAAAATGTCTGCTTCAGTGTTTTGATTTTCAGGGACTGAATCCAAGAAAAATCAGTTTGTGTCTGTTCAATAATGATGCAATATGGGCAGATCGCATTACTTTAGTCAGCTGATCTATCACTATAAAGGAAACACTCAATCGATATTTATTAGGCCTGTAACACGCTTGGCAAGCTGGGCCGCAATCTGGCAGAGCTGTCCGAATTCCCTGGCGGCTGTCAGTGCCCGTCCTGCTGTCCAGTGTTCCCGGGTGTCTGCCATACATTTTCTTTCATTTCCTCTCATCTTTATGTCTCCATTCATTGGCTTTGCCACGCTTTCACAAGAAAAGACCATACATAGGTAAAGTGTGGTTCAATGCTCACAGGATAACACTGGAGTTTCTAGAGAATTCCTAGAGAAAGAGTCCTAACAATGTGTATGAGTTCATCAAGCCCCCCCTCGTTATTCTAAGTGGACACATTTCACTAGGGTCATCTTTTAATACTTGAAGGATAATTTCTTAACGGTAATTTTTTTTCTTGGTTGCTCTGAGGGCTTTGAAAATATGATTTTCAATTTCTAATTTGATTCATTTAGATTAAACTCATTAATCAGGGTAAAAAGTGAGTTAATTGTCTGGGATATAAATGAGGTCGTTAAGAGAGCCGCATTGAGTCTTTATTGATCTTTGTAAGGGAAAGGGAACCGAAAACGTCACTCCTTACCAACGCGTAGGTATTTCCACACACAGCAGTTCTGCCCTTATATTTATATTAGTGTTTATTTGTATATTATTATATATTTATATATTATATTTTTGTGTATATATATATATAATTTGTATATTTATATTAGTGTTTCTTTGTAATTAAAAACATTAAAAACAGCAAAGAAATGCAAATGCATACCTGCATATCCTTCTCTGTTAACGTTAGCCCAGGGCATTCTGGGAAGGTGCTGGGCATAAAGTTTGGTATAAGCAGGACGGTGCACCGGGCCATTGGGTTTAATCCTGAGATGTGAGGCCGTAATCAAATTCTGTGGGGGATCTATACCTGGAGCTTGGTCAGAGGCCGAGAGGGAGCTCCACTTCCTTTGAGATACGCACCCACAGCAGCAATCGTTAATTCAATCCTTTTATTCCCAGATATAGATATGCAGTAAAGGGTTTTTTTTTTTTTAAAAAAAAGAAAAAAGAAACTCAAGCTGGGCTTTCCGCAAAGGGAAAATACAGGAGAAAAAATACTTGGCTGGTGTCCACAGAGGTACAGCTGAACCCCCTCCAGTGAAAACAACTCCAGTGTAAACAAAACCCATTAACTCATGACTCCGGGAGACGTGGAGTCCCCAGCCTCCACCCGGCATCACTCAGCATACTTCCTTCTATGTGTTTGACCGTTAGGCATTAAACATAATTGTTCTGGAAGTTTGACAGGAACCTCCTGGGGTTGTAGGGTCTGTAATCATTTAATTCCCCCTCAATTTCCTCTCCATATATATTTTTTTTCAGCCGTCCCTTTAAGGCACAGGGAGGGTCACTCCGTTTAAGGATCTTCTTGGAGCGCGGCGGCCGCAGGGAACCATAAACTCCTCCGCGCGACAGCCTCGCAGGGTGCCTTCCCTAGCGCGCATCATCGGGGACCCCGCATGCCGTCTGTCTCCTCCAGCCGAGCTCCCGGCTCGCTGCCTCTTTACCCCACGGTGGTTCGGCACATTTGCAGGATGCAAATCCTCCTGTGCCGAGCGACACCGGGTGGGACGGAAGTGTCCGACCGCGAGATCAGAAATTTAAAGCGTCCGCTGCTGCCTGGCTTTCTGCTTGGCCGGTAATTGCCCAACAGGAATGCAAAGAGAGTTTAATGAGTTTTTTTTTTTGCCTTTTTTAATTATTCTATCAAAATAAGTAACGCGTTTTCTCGCTTTTGCAGTCACGGACGATGTAAGCGATATAGCGGTGGCTATTAAGAGTGAAATGGCTATTAACGTTAGAAGTTTGGTGCAGAGATAACTGAGAATGTTTTTGTAATGTGCTTTTTTTATGGATTTAATGATTGCAGCAGTTATGCTAATGTTAACATCTAGATTGGATCATAATCGCAGAGACTTTTAGGTACTGGGCTGGGATCATTAACCTACCCTGTCCCAGTAGTTGTGCAAACCAGTAGTCCAGACAGTGATGGTAATGTATTCGGTCTTGGCACCCTGCATTACTCTCTTCTGCAGAATCATAACTCCTCCACCCATAGGCTTCACTTGTGTCTTCAAAGCACTAAGCTTGAATCAGATCTGTTTAGCTTTTGTCCCCCCCACCTCAAATACACACAGCAATTTCTAAGCCCTGTAGGAGATGGACGATGGACAGGACGATCAACGAAGCATTTTTAAGTGAGAGGGTTAAGCCTTGTTTGTGGATGTGTGCGCATGAGCGTGTGTTTGTGTGCCACGTGGGAGGCACAGAAAAATAAATTTGATTCTCAGAAGGGCAGGAGCCCAGTGCGTGTCAGTGCAGGGCGAGTCCATGTCTGCAATTACCCCACAACAGTCTAGCCGAGGGGTGGGAAGTCTTATCCGCAGAGGGCCAGTGTGTATGCAGGTTTTTGGGATAACCTTTAGATCAGCTGTTCAAACCAAGGTTTGAGGACTCTTCAGCCAATCAGTCCTCTAATTAGTGATCTAATTAGGCAGTTACAGTGAAAACCTGCATACACAGCGGCCCTTTGCGGATAAGATTGCCCACCCCTGGTCTAGCCCCTCACACCGTTGGCCAGGCAGAGCGACCTGGCAGCTTCTGATGAGACACAGGGCAGGATTTTCATTAAAAACAACTTCAAGGGAGAATAATGTTGATCGTTAACCTCTTTGGGAAGAATCCCTGTCAATGTTAAAATGCAGTCAGTGCTTATCAAGGAAAATAAAACATTTCTGAGTACGCTGATTCCATCCATCCTGAAATCAGAAGTTTGTTAGTTCAAATTCTGTGGTTGGCAGAATAGTCACACTACCGCTGGGCCTTTGAGTATGCCCTTAACCCCCAGAAAAATGCTCCAGGTGCGCTGAAAGTGTGAAGACTAAAGAATTCTGTAGTACCTGTAGTCATACTTGTGCAAATGGCAAAGACAGCATAATTTCATCCTGTAACCTCTTATCCTGGTTAGGGTTGCAGTGGGGGTCCTGGGGCCTGTCCCAGGCAGTACAGGACAGGTTGGGGTACACCCTGGATGGGATGCCAGTCCATCACACACCATATTAATAAAAAATGAATAAAATAAAATAAAATAAATGTTAGCATACAATAGGTTTCTTTTTCGTGTCATTACATTATGTAAATCAGACGGATCCTGCACAGATGAGTTACCAATGTGCGCTGCATCCCGGTGTGTATGGCCAAACACTGTGCAGTTCACATGTAAGTGACAAGCGAGCGTTCAGAGTGTAATCTGTGGCGGTAATATTTAGCGTGTAAATAAGGATGAGGCGTACTGTGACTGAGCTAGGCAGATAAAGGGTTACAGCCTGCATGGCCCCACTGACCCTGTCCCGGTTTAAGCGCCTTCAGAGCCAGCTGACTCACGCGTTTCCTTCTGCATGTGCTGGTAATCTCCAGACTTAGCACCCGGTTTGATGGAAATCCCCCCTGAGCATCCAGGTACGACTTCGGAGACAGTTTCGGTGCCCCTGGAGACTTCTGCTCTCTCTCTCTCTCTGTCTCCCCTTCTTTTTTAGAGGGTGATCTCACACGCAGGTGTTATTCCTGCCTTATTGCGGGGGGGTGGTGGTGACAGAAGTCTTTACTTCAGCAGTGGAACATGTGTTTGGGGGTCTAAGATGCACACACCACCCTGCACCTCCCCCAGTGCCCAACCCTCAGCATGCATGAAACAAGCTGGAGTGTCAGAAAGACTAAGACAGGAGGCAGCAGTGAATCTTATTTCCTGGTCCTTTAAACTTTTGGTGCTTCCTGCTCCTCGCTCTCTCTCTCTCTCTCTGTCTAACCAAGTGGGGAAAACGGGGGCCCATGAAGATATTGGCGGGAGTCGGAGGGGAAAACACTGCACAGCAGGGTGGAGAGTGCCGGCGCCGGACTGCGTCAGAACCCGAGAGCACTCAGCCTGTGCTGGCTTTGGTTATCGATCCCTCTGATGTTTTAAAATAGAAGTGTTTATTTGGTACAAGTGTGGGGCACAACATGGCTTTGCCACCTGGTCCCCAGAGTTATTTCCACGTATGTCTTTATGCAATTTGTGATGCCTTAGGTAGAGTGCGGTGGACAGGGTGTTTTGTAGCCTGGAGTGTTTTTCATAGTGCTCGTTTCAGTGGGTTTTTTGTATCTGTTTGAAGTAGGGGATTAAAATTGGCAATGATAATAATACTAATAATGCATTGATGACTGTGTTGAGTGAAGGATTGCGTTAATTAACCTCAGATTCCTTAAGGAGAGCTGAGGCTCCAGAATTTTACTCCTCGAGCAAGATGTTGAGGTTGCTGTGGAAGCAGTCCCCAGGCAATGCCTAGTTGGACCAGTGTACTTCCTTGTTGGTGAGGACTGATTGTTGTTACATGGGCCTCATAAAGCCCACCCGCCGGGACCACCCCCCCACCCCCACCCCTCACACCCGTGAAATTCAAAACAAGTCCTGCAGCAGTTGTCTGGTCATCTGTCGGGTCCTCATAAAATGTTTTTAAGGAGAGTGAGGTGAAGAAATGATCCAGCTTCAGCATTGAGCAAGAAAGAGACACATGTGCAGGCTGCATTGAAACTCTGAAATGTAACCTGGAGCTTCTGCCTTTTGGAAAAATTCTGATTGATTCTGGTCATCTGGTCATTGCCTGGACCCTCCCACATAAATATCTGGGGCTGAATAAAAAAACCTCTGACGGCGTTGTGATGAAAAGCTGTGCTTTATTTTACCTTTTTTCTAAAAAACAAATTGTTGACCCCTTTCCCACTGAGAGCGCCTTCATTAGATGCCTTGGAATAGAAAAAGACGTGTTCGTTTTCGTTCCTCATATCTTTGCCTGAAGCTTTGATGGTTGGATGAGTGTAACGAAGCAGACGAGGCCAAGCAAACGCCCCCTTCCTGTATCGCCTTGCCTGTAATACTACTCGCTTTTGGTTGGGAATGCGTTTCATGTCCTGGTGCAAATGGCGCTCTGCTGACAGGGGGAGAAACCGCATGACGTCACATTATTAGCAGGGCCATTTGCTCTGATGCAGCTACAGCATCTTGTATTTTTTTGTTTTTGGGGCGGTGCCGATCCCTTCTTAGAACCTCACATGACAGTCATGCTGCCTGGCGCATCTGCCGCGCAGCCGTCCTGCGAGCTGCTTTTAGCGCCCCCCTCTGGAGAGCTTTCAGATGGCGCCATCCCGCTGAATGCCGAAGGTATCCTGCCATATTCTGCTGCTATTTCCGGCACCCGTGAATCCAGCCTCCTCAGATGTTTTTGTCTTGCACTCGTGCTGCCGCATCCACTGTCCTGACGCAGGGCCGCCGCGTGTCAACGCACCAGGATCCCTTTATAGCATCCGATAACTCATCTGCTAATCCCGTTTTCTTTGCCGTGCATTGTTAAAAGTATTGACTTCATACCAGTCCCAGGAACACTGTATTTCTTCCACGGCCTCTCTTCACCACTATCCTCTCTCCCTCTAGTTCATTCTGTGTTTCAATACTACATTAATATTTTTGACCTTCTGGATACCGGGAGTTCTCTGCATCATTGTTTTGTAGTTGAGTAGTTGAGCCTCTAAGACAACTGTACAGATCATCAGTTATCTGGACAGGTGACTGAACAGGCATGAAATGGTGTTTAAAATAAGAAAGCATGTTACTGAATCCAGTCCTTCATAAGGATGGGCTAAACCAGCAGTAGATTAAACATTGCCTCTGTATCAAGGCTATGACCTTTAAGACTTGGTTTTTGTGCAAAGCATGTCATCGTACATCAGTCATAGACAAACTGCTCTGCCCTTCCTCTGTGGACGTAAGCTGATAACCTGCATAACGTGGATATGTGTGTTGATTAACCAGGGAGTCGGTTACCTTTGCAAGCTATTTAATGTCACATAGCTAACAGTGACTAGCTAACCAGTAGTCAGTCCATCCCTTTCCCACAAATGTTGGTGTTAGCAATTAGCTGATCTCTGTAGTGCGGGTCAGGTTACTGCTGGAGCAGCCTTTGATGTCTGACAGCATATTACTGTGCGTTCCATTGCTACTTGAATTCCATGCATTTCCTGCGTCTCTGCACACCCAAGTACAAAGGGAACCCTCAGAAAGCTTCAGGAATTAGCTTCTTCTCAAAGCTCCCACAGATGTCTCCAGCCGGACAATGCTCAGATACAAAAAGCCACGGCTAACTATAAAAATGTTACACTAACGACATAAAACGTGAACCAATTCAGCTAAAAATAGCAATAATTAACTAAAACGTAACGATAGCAGTCATACTGAATTGGTGAACGTAAGGATCATACACATCACGCTGATGCTTCCAAAACACCACATAACAAGGGCAATTTAGAAATTTTGAGATGACAATCAAGATAAACTGCACTTGGAAACCAGAGTACCTGAAACCCATGCAAGCATGGGGTAGCAAATGCAAACCTCACAAACAGTCCTGGCTCACTCATCAATGACGTCTTTTTTTTGTTGGTTTTTCTTTGTAGGTGTGCGTCTTGACCGAGTTCGTGGTGGACGACAGAAGTACAAGCGCCGGATAGACGCAGAGAACAGTCCCTACTTGAACCCGCAGCTGGCCCTACCCCCCAAGAAGCCATGTAAGGCTGTTCTTCTCCATCCCTCTCAGCCATGGCGCCGCCGGTGGACAGCGCCGGGGCCTGTGTCAGCCCGTATCTCTCCCCAGAACGGGCCGGCACCAGCAGCTGTGTGGCAGGCTAAAATTAATCTGTCGATGTTAGCATTTCTGGGTTCAGTTCCCACGCTGTCGCTGTTAAACCTGCTGCATCACGAGCACAAATGCATTTGCTTACAGTACGCTGCAAGTCTGTACCACTAAAATTCTAAAGAAACTGTTTATATGTTTATTTTATACATATATATATATGTGTACACACACATATATATGCATGCATGTATATATGTATGTATGTATCTGTATATATATATATATATGTAGTAAAATAAAACTCCTTTCTCTCACAGCACTACCTTCTTCTTGTCAAAGCGAAAGGAAAAAATTAGAAATGAAGATTAAATGAACCTGTTTTGTTTCTGATCACATGCATTTTTCTGCAGATTTTTTACAGCAGTTGGGGGCAAACTAGTACGATTGGAAGAGATTAAACATGATTAATTAATGTTTTTATTAACCAGATTAATCAATAATCTTTTCCCATGTTTTTAAGATGATTTAAACTTGATTTGTTCGCACTATTTTAATTTGAGCTGTGTATTTTGAGCAAAGACCCTATTACCAATATTCAGCCTGCTGACTCCTCACTTTACTTTGATATTTTTTACACATTACGTTTTTTTCTGTCAGTCTGTGTGAACAGCACATTACAGTCCAGCTGCCTGTTAAGAGGAATCCCAGCCTGTTTTTCTGATCGATTATTAGCGTGAAAACAAAGGCTCTGGGATTGCTAGTTCAGCTGCATTGATTCTAATTAGGGAAATGTTAAATAAGATTTAGCAGAGATAGCATCCTCCGTTCTGCTGTCCCCGGAGTGGAGAGGAGGACACTTTGATCGATTCACTCTGGCCTTTGTCTCCTCTTCCACGGTTGGGGTACAAGCAGATAGTGGGAGTTAATGCCTTTTAATTCGCTAATCGGTTGCTCCCTCCAGATATGCACCTCTGTCCTGGCTCTGCAGGGCCCAGGCGCTAGGGCAGAGCTGTCACGTTTCGACCTGCTGTGAAGTTGAATCACATTGTGAAAGATGAGGAAGCAGCAGCAGTGGTTGGAGTAAAAGTTTCATTTTACAGTGTTGTCAAAGGAGGGCCTCTTAGGCTCACAGTGTGGTGGGATTATTGTATCTGACATTCAGAAGTGACTCTTATAGGCTAATCAGTTCCTATTGGGGTCAGAACTTTGTTTCTTCAATCACAAAAAACAAGTATAATAAAAAGTTAAAATCGATATAAAATATACTGTTTTAGTAGCTATATCCTTAATTTGTTGGTTTTACTCAGAATTCAAGAATTAAAGTGCAATAACATTTGACCATATAAGGGAAAAGCCACCTACACTTCAGCAGCGATTGTAAGAGAACTGTAGAGGCAGTTAGATCTGCCCTGAGCAGCTGGGCGTAAACATCAGGCATTTTGTAATTATAGAGACTGACGTTTTGGTCCAGTCGGCCCTATGCTGCAGTCAGAAGAACTCCATGTCCTTGCCAATAGGATCTGACTCTGACTGTATGGTGTTCTCTGTTTCCTTCTTTGGAGTTGAAAACAGTCTCCTCTGCCTGCCTCGCAGATAACAAAGTCGTCTCCCACCTGCTGGTGGCCGAGCCAGAGAAGATCTATGCGATGCCCGATCCGACTGTCCCTGACAGCGACATCAAGGCCCTCACGACACTCTGCGACCTGGCTGATCGGGAGCTGGTGGTCAATATTGGCTGGGCCAAGCACATCCCAGGTTGGTGCCAACTCTGGTCCCATGTTCCTCTTGGTACACCCCCATATGCTATAGAACATTAGGTTCAGCCGTTGGAGCACGTTTAAGTCAAGTCAAGTAAAGCTTTATTGTTATCATATTCCTCATATAAATTAGGAAGGTCATGGCTCGGGGTAGATGGATTAGTGTTGCTCTGTGTCTAGTTTCTGAGTCCCACCTTATAGTAGCCATGTTAGTAATCCCCAAGAAAACATTCTGGAACATTTCTTCATGGCCGTAAATGTATTTCTTCTCCTAGGGTGTCGAATTTTCATCCTGAATGTGGCATAGTGATCTATCATTTTGTAGAATCCACTCAGTGACAGAAATGGATAGAAACAGAATATCGATTTGTACATTTAACCCACTGAAACCCAACAAAATCATAAGGCAACATCTCCAGAAGCTATACTTCTTGTAATTTTCCATAATGCGTAATATAAAATGTGAGGTGGTGCGTTAGCAAGGTCAGACTAATGACATTGACAGATAAGTATGGTACAACGGCAGTGGAGATGCTTCATCCTGAGGCACATCCAGCTCCCATCCATGCTGCTGGACTTACAAAAGGAGTGACACTGGGGAAAGAGGTGGCGGAAAGGAGAACAATTTCGGGAAAAAGGTTCTGGAGTGGGACACTCAGGGCAGATAGAAGAATGACAGTACATGGTGTCAAGCTTTGGGGTTTGGGAGTAGAGCTGGGTCGCTTTTCTCACTTTTTTTTGTTTGTTTTTTGCACATTGGAATGGGGGAGTAAGACCCAGGGCTCAAAGTGATCAATCCCCAGCCCTCTGACTGGCACAAGACGGGTCATTTTTCTGCATGGCAGCAGGTCCAAATGAATAATACTTCTAGCGATGCTTGGAGGATGGGACAGTCCGGCGCCATTCTTGATCAAAAATCGGGATTTGTCATTTGCACAGAGTAAAGAGGAAATTAAAGGTGCTTCCTGGTCCTAATTCTCATTTTGTTTACTAATTTACTTTGCTACCCTGAGGTAATACTGAGAATACTAACGCTAACCCCTGGTTAGAGTTAAGTAAGTATCACTTTTCTGTCTCCTCCTCGAAGACTGTGGTAATCCCTTAATGGAACTGATGAAGTCCGCTTCTCGCGGAGCCGTGCGAGCGCCGCCGTCAGCCGCCACGCGGCCGGGAGTCGTGACAAACTGTCAGGCGCGAGCGCGGCGGCTAATTTGAAGCCATTAGGCGCGCAGAGCGCGGGCAGCGATTCGTTACGGCGGCCGAGAGCGCGGCTGACATGTCTGACTGCGCCCACTTAAGCCCCGTTCTGGCCGGGGAGCGGGGAAATTGTAAACTAATTTAAACATCACTCAGTATTACCGGGCTCGCTCTGTCACGGGAGGCGGGATAATGAAACCCTCAGTGTTTTTCCCGAACACGGTTAAAATTCTTCATTTTTGCCAGCGCCACTCCGTATTGAGAAAGTACTCTGGAAAATTAGACCCTTTCGTGCATTTTTAAGCATTTTCCATGCATATTGGTCTGCGTGTTTTTTTAAGCTATAGTTTTATGGTCTGACAGGCGCCCTGAGCGATTCTGACATGGCGTCAGGTGGAATTCTGCAGAGCTACGTGAACAAACCATCGCATATAATGTTATATTACGGTGCTAAAATGTGAAATATGATGTTAACTACATGTGGGGGGTAAGAAAGTTAACAAAACTGCTTTAGACCTACACACATTGGACTGTTTTGTGGGATCTCATTGGCAAGATTAATGGATTCAGTCTGAAATTCGTACTGTAATAATAAGTCCAACATACCTCTATGAAGGTAATGAAAAATGCCCAAAACGGAACATAAATATTTATCACGAGGAAAATAATAATAATAATAAAAAGTCAGGACAGCGTATAATCTACCAGTAAACGAGAGGAGCCATCTTTCCTGCCCTGCTTCTTAGTAATGCAGGGAGACTTTGACTTTGGAACCACTGCAAAAGGGACAGTGCAAACTGCACACTCCGTTTTGGGATGGCGGTCGTTAAGGGGTAACACAGGGTGCCGGTGTTCTGTCATTTCATCCTACCTATCGAAACGTCCTACCAATGGCTACTATACATGTGCATGGCCATATTAGTTTGTTGTGGCTACACGCCCATAAATTCTTCCTACCACCATATGTTTCTCGAATCAGAATATGCTACCTGTGGTTTATGGCCATTACAGTGTCATGATTAATATCTAAACAGGTTAAGTATCGATGGTAGTATGTTCTGAGGGGTGTATCTGGGTTATCAGAACATGCTACCTTTGGTTTATGGCCATTAAAGTATCATAATTAATATCTAAACAGGTTAAATACCTTTATCAATATTCTTCCTGTGGCTTGAGAGCTACTGAGTATCATTTGTACATCGCAATTGTAGAGTGAACTACTGGGTTACATTTTGCTAACTAAGCCAAAATAGCAGGAATTAGGCTACACTCCTGGTACGATTGTTTGATGGCGGAGCAAAAACCAATAGATTTCGCTATAAATATATGCTGGGAAATTCTGATAAGGTAGGAAAATCCGACAGAACACCGGCTTCGGTCAGCTGGCTGCAGTGAGATTTTCAATTCAAGACAAGTCTGCACACACACGCGCGCACATTTACATGTATGTGACAGTTTTATTACCTTGTAAATAGTCTGTAGGGTTTGCAAACTTCCCCAACGCTTTTGATGTAGCTAATTTTAGGTTTATAATGGTTAAAGGAGAGGCAGGCAGGACAGGCATGAGCGCTGACTGTCTACGGGGATGATGGAACATTCCACTGGAGGTCCTGGCTGATCGAGTTTTTACTGGTCAAATCTACTGGAAAAGAAGGAATTACAGCCTATGACATGGCCATTTTTAGCTTTTTTGATTTAACTTTCATGGGGAAAATTCCTGTGAAGAAGGAGTCCTACTGAGATTCATGATGTGAAAGAGACTTATTCTCCTTCTGCAGGACACAGCATTAACAGCATAAATTATATAGGCCTAACAATAAATAAGTAAAATATAGATAATTGAATGGAAATGCGTAGTTGTTAAAGGTAAGAATTCTTGACATTAGGTAAAATAGCCGATTCCATTAAAAGCATTTTCATGTAAAATATTTTTTAATTAAAAAGCTAAACTTCATAGTTTGTAAATTATTATAGTTTCTGGTCAGTCTGAAGTAGTTTCGAAGGACTTTCAGGGGCGTCGGTATTTGAAATGGAATTTGAATTTTCAGTTTTAATTTGGAAGCGAAAGCGTCCCGATTCGCAGTCTGATTTGCGGGCCGCGTCTCACCGGCTCACCGCGCCTCCCTCCCTGTACCCCGCCGCGCGATCCCAGAGTGTCCGCGCCTCATCACCGCCCGAGCTTGTCACCGCTGCAAATGCTGATTGATGTATGACCTACGACGTCTCCGGCAAAGTAAAAGCACGCTCTAGGTAAGGGCTTATATGCCAATATGCGCAGTAAGTCGGGTCTGCGATTTGCGGTGACAGGTGTAGGCCTACATGTATCACAGCGTTTTTGGAAGGGTATGCAAAAAATAAAAGATTAATTGAATTCTTCCGTGTTTTGAATTTTGCTAACATTTCTACAGTATAATCTCATCACCTTGAACTGCTATGTTGTATTACAATTTGGTTGAACATATTTTCGTTTTTAATAAAGCCTCCTGGCTAAACAGACTTCACAGCTCATAGATGAATTGGCAGGAGTGTTCCCAGTAAATGTGTTTTTTTTTTTGACATTATTCAGTGTAGTCATAATAAAAGGAGCTGGGGGTTTCCATCACTGCTTAGATGTTGAAGAGACTCCCAGGGGGTGGGATGGAGAGTCTGGACTCCTGGACACTGATCTGACTTTTTCCCACTTGGGAACAGAGAGCTTCACCAGTGCTTGACCTCTGAAGGCTCAGGGGAGGGGGATTCTTTAACACCTCTGACAGACGTGGGCACACTCACACATATACATGCACACACAGGCCACTCTGTCAAGCCATTGTACCGTGGTGGAGAAGGGAGTGTCACACTGAGTCAGCACCTCCGTGTCCACGTGCCGTACCCCACCCCCGCACCCCCCATGCACCACACTGCACAAAAACAGTCTACTGTCATCACAGCGCTTACATACTATACAATGATACATCTGAAGTATTTTTGTTTTTAGCAACATTGTGGTTAAAAGCTAATATTTGTAGAAAAAAAATATTTGTATCTTGTGAGTTTCTATATCTGAAAAAGAGGTGTGCAAGCAAGTACAACACATAAAAATGTTATAACAAATAACCTAAATACATAAAAAGATATAAAAGAAAAAGTTGTTTATGTATAGCCAAGCTGCATTTAGGACATTCAGAAGAACTGTGGTCTTAAAATTTAAAAAGACAAAATCTTAGACCTTGAGCTCTTCCGTGGGATTATTAATACATGTGCAGATCACTCTGAAGAAATATTCATAATGAGTCAGTGGACTACTGAAACAGCTCTGGCCTCTGCTTTGATTGGCCAGGACTGAAATTCATAGAGAATTAAGATTTAGAAATACACAATGCAAACCACTAAACAAGATATCCGTCTATGCAAGGCAGTGAAATCTTGGCCCCCTTTGTCACTTTCTATGGCAGCGTCTACAAAATGAATATTGTCTCCTGTTCCCCTGTGCTGGTCCAGTTCCCTGTGACGCTTCTGTATGCCAGAGAGCGGTTTCGCTAGGGCTTCCTTTCCTCGCTGGGGCACCTGCATTTGACGTCATCTCAGTGGTGCAGACACTGAGAAGCATCTCTGTTCTTTGCAGAGGCTAAGGTATTCAGGGGAATTGAGCTGGGATTGTTTTCTGTTTTGTTTTTGGGACAGGCGCACGACCAAACTGCACCTAGCTATTCCCGCAGCTGAGGGGCGGCGTCAGTGATTACGACGTGAAGAAACAGGGCATTATCACGTTTTGTTCTCGTCTTCTTAGTTTGATTACATTTGTAAATCAAATCGATCCATCAGGCCAGAGTGAGTGGTGCGGTCTGTAGGCATAGTAATCTCCATCTAATAAAATGTAAATATGCCACATGGTTAAGTTACCGATAAATCAGGGCCGTGCGTTTGCCACTCATTAAATATCAGAATGAGCGGTCAAATTTTTTTTGTATTTTCAATTTTGCGAAGTGCTGCTGGTGCATAAAGATAAATGGATGTAATTACACAAACCAAACTCCACCCCGGCTCCTTCCAGCGCCACTGCTCGTGTCATCCTGTCATCGGCTTTATCTATGTTCGTTCTTGCGCAGGTTCCTGGAGAAGCACAGAGTAGCCAGCACAACCCCTCCACCTCCTCCTCCATACTCTGAGTAATAATAATACTCAGTAATAATAGTACTCTTGGTCCTGAATTTGCACTAAAAGGTGTGCTGTTTATTATCTGTGTGCTTAGGGGGGCACGGACAACACAGGATTTATATCTGTGTTTGTGTGCTATTTAGGGCACGCAATATGCAATTAATTTGTTCCCACCCAACCCCTATCATTGAGCCTCAGGAACGAAACTGTGAAAATAGCAGTGTCATTTTATTTCTGTCTTTTTTTATTTCTGTTTTTCAAGGGAAGATGTCGGCAATGAGGAGGAGGGTGTGGATGGAGCAGGTTTAGCGTTTTGATTGGCCGAGGTCGTCTCTGCACCATGGCAATTTGTGTCCATCTATCAAGGCATTGAAGTGCCAAATCACACAGCAGTTCTGTCCCGATTCCTCAGCCTTGCTCTTATATATGTGCAGTACATGTACATATATTTTCTTTGTATCTGTTACCTTATATGCTGGCAGCTCGTAGGACAGCCAGATCAGGTCCTCATATGAGCTTGGTTTGTACCTGTTCCATCACAGGGAGCCATGTGCAAGTAAGGCCATTCAACCTGGCTGATGATGACATGTGAGCCATCAGCCTCAGTAATAGCTGTGAAATTTCATAATTACACAGCCTTTATTACATTGCGCAATGACCCTGAAGCAGTGGTGTAACAATTAATTAACATTTTCAGCCAGCCCCTTTTTCCAAGATGAAAAGGTGCAAGTTGCCATGGAAAAGAAGTACTGTCTTGTCTTTGGGTGTGGCTGAAGTCATAGTAGGACCTCTCCTACATTCACTCTCTCTCTCTCTCGCTCTCTTTCTCCTTTTGTCTTATCAAAACCATGCAAGGAGTGTGTTGAAAGCGTGAGGATTTACAGACTTTGCTGTTTCAAAAACTGTGTATCCGTACGTCGAATATTAAGTAATACTTCAAACTGAAACTTGAAATGGTTAAATACATTCCTGTGACAACCTCTTACGTATTGCTGGGAAATTCTTAACAAAGCAGAGGTTACCGTAACCGAAGGATTGGAGCTGTTGATTAATATCCTCTGCTGTAATCTGAATTTTTTCTTTTGACCATATGGCATTATCAGGGCAGTCTGTAATACCCCTTCATCCCATCCGGGGCGTTGCCTAGCGTTATGCCCTCTACTGCCTTGGATAGGCACTGGGCCATCCTACGACCCAGACCAGGATAACGTGGTAGAAGATGGATGCATGGATGGGCCAAAAACACCATTTTTTGTTAAAACTCTGCGAAATGCTTTCAAGAGATTGTTGGGTATTATGTAAAATCATACTGAAAGCTAATTAAACATGGTGGCCTCCTCTAATTAACATGGAATCTGCTGAGCAGAGGAAAGATTGGGGAATTTGTAAATGGGAATGATCACATGAGATAGTGAGACATCATTTCTCCTGGGGTGACATTTGATGGCCATAGTCTATGCGAATTCAACTGTCTGCTATTTTACCACAGTCCTGAAAATTCTTTAGTTTTTGTCTTCCTTTTACATTAAAGTGCCTGTTGTTGTTTAATTTTGATATCTAATCAGGTGGAAAATAATATACAATAATCCGTAACATCTTAACTGGTCGCCTTGGCAATTTTTCGAACGGATCACTGCGATGAAAGTTTGCAATTAGGCTCGTGCTTGTTGCTAATTATCTGCAGCAGAAGCAAGAGCTTCTTTCGTCGACTTTGTGATTAACAGACAACCCTGCATCCCCGCTTCCCTCCGGCGCCTTCCACGATCCCGCCGTTTGTAAAGCAATTATGTTCCATGGAAAGATCCGTGTTCCCTCCCTGGCACTTACTATGGCTTGGGCAGTGGGGGCAGGGGGAGGGGGGCTTGTACAATCCAGCTCAGAGAGATTTTGCTAAATCTGAGGCTGTCCAAGTTGTACCTATTTACTTCGAAAAAAGAAACCAGTGTAAACAGAAGGCCAGTTACTTTCCTGGAGTTATGAAGAAACCGAATAAAAGCTGAACTATGGCTTTTTTTATAACCACAAATTACTGGGCAAACTTGCATTTACTCATTCTATTGTAGATTAAGTAAAATCATTAGCACAGTGTAAGGTGCTGTCCTGGCATGATGGCAGTCCAAACTACATGATGTTGGCATATCAGGGATGGCGGCTGGTCAGCGCAGGCTGGGTGTAAATCCTGGGTCCGGGAGAGGCCAGAACCGAACCGATTGTTACTGGTAATAAGGCAGAGGTTTCATTAATGAAAGACTTGTTCATTCCAGTCTGGTTTTAGAGCAATAAAATGTGACTCATGGTCTGTCTGTGTTGTGGTGGCCATTATAATTTTTACCCTGCCCCCCCACACACACACACTTAAAACCTATTGAGAAAGGAACAGTGCTACAATGGGTCTATTAAATGGTACTGTAGACGAAACATTGGACATACCTTCGTGCTAAATGTCTCTGTATTGTGTTCCCTGCCCCTTACCGTTGATGTTATGTCTAATACCTTAATTTGCAGCAGCAGTCTGAGTGCCGCATTAGGGGAGGAAGATTAACTGAGGATCATGGCAGGTTATGTTTCTGCTCGTGTTCTCCGAGGAAAGAAAGGAAAGTGCCCCCTTAGTGCAACATTTTCTCTGAGTAAAGTGGCTTCAAGCATTTAATGAGTATGATCAGATGTTTTTGTGCGTGTGAGTATAGAGATACTCTGCTCAGTAAAGGGTTTTTCAGAAGGACGTTTCACAGCTAAAATATACCTTTAACATTTTTCATTTACATCAAGCACAGCAAGGATAGGATTTGTAGAGGCCTAAATGAACAAACGTTAGATTCTCATTGGAACAGAAATGCCTCATTTGCTGAATTCTCTGGGGTGCTTTCTTTGGGAACCCTGGCTTTCAGAATGTCGTTCATTGTCTCGTTAAGAACAAGCGTCCTCCAGATTTTTAATTACCCATCCCATAAAATGCTATGTCTTGTTCCTCCACGTAATGACGTGTATTCAAAGGATGGCCCAGAAGATGTAACAAATGTGCAATTAGAAGAATTTCTTGGTCCTCTTGAACAGATGTATTATTATATTTGGTACCGATGTGGACGCCGGGTGACCATCTAGACAGCATTTCTTTAGCGTGTGCCGTCTGCTGTCTGGGTCTTCAGCTTTCCCAGAGGCATCTTCATTTCTGTGACGATTGAGTCCATCCGCCTTGTGCCTGGTCGCCCTCTTCTTCTTTTTCATGCGTTTCTGAGCATTATGGTCATTTCTAACAAACTGGGTCTATGCTCAAAAGACTAGTCATTCGTGCTGGAGCTGAAAATGAATGGATGTATTTTTATTTGAGGTAAACAGAGACGCCGCATAATGAGAAGCGTTATGCCAAATGGGGGGGTTGTGTAATACCATCATGTTAAGTCTGTTGACTAAACACTCCATTCAAAGCTGGATACACTGTCTAGAAATATCACATGACTCCACACACTACGCGCACTTTAATTAATTAAAACTGCTTCGAGTTGGGCTTCTGCGCTGCGTGTGTTTTTTATATTTCATTGAGATGTCATACAGAAAAAGCTTCTGACTTCCACCTATCCATCCATTTGTCCCATTCAGGGAAAAACTGTATATCATGTATTCTTTAAGTGTTTTGTTTCTTGAATGAGATTGATTAAATATGGGAAATTCACGAGAATTGGACATTAAAACCTCCGGTATCTGGGAGGAGGATTCTCCACAGACACTCAGCATCTGTCATGTGTTTGTACTGACCGTGGTTGTTGGCTTAATAAGCACAAAACTAATCGAAAGCAACACAGAGGCCCCAGAGTCATTTGAGGACTGGAGTCCCCTGCATTCCTGGCCAGGCAGCCCCGCGCCTCAGAGAGTCAAAACAGATTCGTCACACAGACCAGCCCAAGGCAGTGCGGTGGCCAGCCGCTGCCCTGTCCGCCTGTCCTGCCCAACAGGGGTTAAATCCAAACCAGAGCCCCTTCCTGCCAGCGTGCTGAGCCAGAGACAAACATTTATCCAGCGTGGAACCCATGCTCTCCCAGCAAGCTGTTCTGCTCCATTCAGAGGGACGAGAGAACCAAGAATTGTATCAAATGGCTGCAGTGTCTGCCAGCTATGTGTGGTTTGGGGGGTGGGGTAGAGCAAAGGGGGGATGGTTGTCCCGGTCTGCTGATGATGTGTAGTCCAACTGAACATGCTAGAAATATTAACACTAAGTCACATATTTCACATGTCTGCATTCGATTTCTAAATAAGAACAAGTCAGTCTGGGAAGTTCTGCAATAAAAATTTAATTGCAATCTCCTTCTTCAGACTTTATTCCCAGATAATGCCTATTTATTTTGATTGGTTTGGAGTGTGGTTCATTCTAATACAGACAGATTAGTACTAAGGTGGCATGCTTTGTAGACTGCAGTACAGGATGGTAATACCTGTCTCACAGGTCAGTTACATGTTGGTGTTCTGTATATTTGCTTGATGCCTAGCAGAGGTTACCTTCTTCCATGGTCTCCTGTTTATCTGCCGCATCTTGATTATGTAGATGATTATTTAGGGTTTTGCCTTGGATCTAAAATGAAATATGAAATGACCCAGCACCGGCAGGAAGAAAAGGGACGGTGATGTGCCTTTATGTCGTCCTACACAAAGACGTCAGTGGAGATCCCTCCTCATCATCACCAGTAAATGGACAGCGAGCCTCTTTTGTCTTCTGTGTATTGATCTGGCCATGAGAGTGTAGATTTGTATCTCTTAATTAATGCGCCCCGAAACAGAATTTGTACTAAGCAACCAGATAAGAAAAATTGGTCCCTCGCAGTCTCAAGACAGCCGGCAGTAAAAGCACACTGCCACACCCACCCCCCCCCCCCGCCCCCCCACCCCCCCCCCTCCGCAACCAGACCACAGACACAAAACGAGAAGAAAAA
>JAAGVU020000039.1:19175278-19194816 GCA_011763525.2 Mormyrus iriodes
ATTGCTTGATCGTTTTTCATTACATTAATAGGGGAATGAGGAACAAAAGCTGAAGTCATATATTAAAGGGAGACGGTTCAGATTTTTAATGATATTTTGTGCGTAATTAAGAACTTTTCTATCAGCTTAATCAATTTCAGACATTGTATCAGTTGTTAATTGTGAAAAAAAAACTTAACCTTCTATGAGCAATAGTCATTATTGAAAACCTGCAAATACACAAGTAGGCAGTTTATGTTTGATCAAGGTCGGGTTTAATATAATTACTTTCTCTGGCATACTGTGGCAGTTTTCATGACCATCAACTCTTAGATTGTATCTACTCAGTTACAGGTAGAAAAAAAATTAAAAGCCAAATCAGAAGAACCAGAAACATTGCCCAAAAAATCCAATGTAAATCCTAAAAATGACAATGCATATGACCTTCCATGGAATTACACGTCAGTAACAGTAAGTGTCACCCCCACAGAAAGCTGTGTTCTCAATATTGCATTTTTCCCTATTTTCTCAGACATCCTCAGTTTGCATGTTTGTTGTAGTAAGTACACAAGGAATAATCTAATAGCGATGAAATCTTGAGTACTGCCTTTTGGGGACATTCCAGTCAATTATCTAAACATACTAAATTAAAAAAGGAAACATATCCTGGACACAACATCATGCATTGACGTTAACAAGTCTCTTAGTCTCTTTAATTTCCAAACTTTCCTAACCATTGTATATTGTAAATTAATAGACTGTAAAACTAACCTAAGATATATTAATGGAACAGAGTAAAAGTGAAGAAAAAAATGTAGGTAGGCTATTCATTGTGTCTTGTTAACTGTGCTTTTATTTTGAAGTTAGTTTTTTTTTCCTCTTTTATGTTGCATAAAAAAATACCGATGTCTTGTACCTTCTGTGGTGACTCCAGTTCTTGTGCTGTAAGCTTTTTGAAAACACAGGGTAGAATTAGAGACAGTACTGGATGTACGAACCCTCAGGAGACACCGGTGGTGCATTCTTCACCAATAATCTGCTAATAAGGCTCTTTTATTAATCGCTAGATCAACACATCCAAAAATATCTCTCTACTGGCTTATAACTGAGTAACTACTATTGAAAAGAATGGAAGAACATCTTTAAAAGGAATCATTTGTGTAACCATTTCTCGTAGATTAACAGTGTACATCTTAGGTTTAAAATCAAGAAGCATTCTAATACTTCTGAACAATCGGTTGTATATTTATTTAAACAAAAAAAAACGCTGTACATAAAGCCTTCCATACTGATCAGTTATATCGCAGTTATAATATACTTTGGGGTCTGAAGGTTATGAAGGACAAAAAAAAACCTTTTCTGTTTGGTGCAGGCGAGTTTTATCTCAAAACTTACCGGGAGACAAAAGTATTTTTAAAAGGAAGATTGGATTTTTAGAGATATTCCTATAGACTTGTTCTGGAAATGCTGTGTATGGACTCTTATGTTGCTGTAAGAAACAGCAGGGAAGTGGACTGTGATTCCGTATGTACTGACCGTGCAGTGCATTTTACCAGTTGGTTGTTAGGTTGAAGCCCCCTTCTGCTCATCAGAAGCTGACTGCTACATCATTGGAGAAAGTGCTATTTTTGTTCTTCTTTTGTGTTTTTTTTGGGGGGGGGGCGCTATTAAGAAACATTTCATGTTTCGTAATATTTCATTTTCATGTTTGTCCTATTGTTTAACTTATATTTGCTCAAAGCAAAATTGGAAGGTGGGGTTTATGAACACTGGGGTTTAAGTGTCTCCAGTCAGGGACTGCCCTGAATATCCATGACCCGTAACTAGTTATAGATCAACAACGGTGATCGTACCCCAGCTTGCCTAATTCCAGATCTACTGTTACATTGTTACATATTTTTTTCTTTTTCCAGTGAAAAACAAATTGAATCTTTAATAATCAGTTTGGAATTTATTATATTCTTTACCAATAGCCTGGTAAAGAATTACATGTTTAAACAGTAAACCGGATTTAGTTTTTTAACATGTCACTGTGGCAGAAATGGGAGAATGTTCAGCTTCGGTCATAACAGAAACATTTTACTGTCTTTACAACACCTACTGTTTATCATAGGAAAGGTATTATTTAGCCATAAAAATCTAAAAGTTTTTTAAAAACATTTTTTTCATATATGAAGCAATATGATTGTGCAACATGGGGAAGTTGTACTTTGTTGTTTTATTACATCATAATGCTGTATTTATGGAACTATTTTGCATTCAAATTATAGGAGTAATAATTAAATGTAAAAACAACTGCTATTTTTATTATAGAAGAGATTATGGGTGCTGTCCATTGTATTTAAATGATTAACACTTCACCTGCCAGCAAATTGAAAAGATTCGTGGCATTTGAGTTCGTGCAAGAAAGCCAGAATGGAGGAGTCCCATGCAAGAAATTCCTTTGAGAAGTGAAGGTGGAAAAATTTCCGATCCGGGAGACGCGGAAACCAGCAGTGAGAAATCATGCCAGTAGCTCTAGTTCTGTGCTCTACGCCTGTAAAACAATTAACTGTATATTTTTGTGATGTGTATCATAAAGTGTGCTCCAACAATATGTCGATTGTGTAAATGTATTTATTTTACATTGTATATAGCGTTCAATGCAAAGAGAGACGTATTACCTTTTCCCCCACCCCAACTGCAGTCGGTTAAAATGTGTAACTACAATTATGCCTTTCAGGATAACAGTAGAGCAATATTAAACATGCTTCCAATTTTGAATTCTTTTTGTCAGCTGTGTGTTATTTTACTCATCACTCGAGGTGATACTATATGTTAGCAATGTGACAGACGTTACTGATGCGCTACGACAGTATATCACTATAAATAATATTGAATATATATAGACTACGTGCATAAGACAGTGGTGATCTCTTAATATTCAGTTTACGTTAGTAGATTGTCGATAGTGAACTTGTTAGCTAAGTGTTAATCTAATTTACTTTATACACTATTTGCAGATGTTTTTATCCAAAGTGATGATGTACATATATATATATATAACACACACACACAGACCTGTACTTGTATGTTTGTGGGGACCGTCCATTCATTTCTATGGGCAAAACTCTAATCCCAAGAATGACAACCTTAACCCTTACCCAGCCCTAACCTTAGCCATAGGTAATCTAACAAAATACAAGTTTTATGGCATAGCAGTCACAGATTTTTTAAAAATTGAATTTCCCCTTGTGCGGACAGAAAAAACTGTCCCAACAACGTTAAAATAACAGGTTTTTATCACATTGTGGGGACATTTGGTCCCCACAATGAAAGGTATACCTGGACCACACACACACACACACACACACACACACATACTCTGTAGCCAGCTCAATAACACCTGGGTTTAATGCTTAGAGATGGATTTAAAGCATCCTAATTTCTGGTCAGCATTACAGCTGAGTAGTAATTCTGCTGCTGAAATCTGTGTGCTGCTGGCTTGTCAGAAATTAACTTGCACCACATGCACAGGTATTAGGAGCTAAATTTCACACGTGGTTCAAACATGCGCGCACATCAATTACTCTAAAATTCATGGCTATTAATATGTTAATTTGTTATGTACACCGTTAATTAAACAAGGAATGGGTGGCACAAACAACTAGTTCCACTTCAAGTCCTGAATTTAAATTACCTTCCTTCTCCTGACAAGAAGGAAGCAAAGAATCCTGAACTGGAAATGCAACAGAACAGCTACAGTTGGCTGTTAAAAGGGTCAAGACTGCATACTGTCTATCCGTTCAATTTACAGATCTTCTCATTTTCAAGTAGTAAATATGAATCGATTTTGTGGGCTTGTCCAAAGGTATGTATTATGGTGCTTTAAAACATTGCATTAAAAGAACACTACCAGCCATTCATAACTTAAACAGGCGATTTCTGCCTGACCCTTCCACATTTACAGTATAAAAGATATGTTTCTGTACTGACAATAAATGTATAATGTTGCTTATTTGCTTTCCAGTTGATCTCATGTGCCTCAACACAGGAGGGAAAGTGTTCTGTTATTTTCGAGAATCAAGGGCCAGTCTGCAATGCTGGAATAATAAGATAACACAAAGGAGATCTGTTTTCTAGAGAATTAGATGATAAAATACAAGCGTTCACGTATGAAACTCAGTGTAGCGGACTGGTTCTGATTGGTCGTGTAACTCACAGGCTGAAATCGCAGCGATCTGAAGCTCCATCTGAGCTATCAAAGACCACTGCTGTTACTGAACTGTTATATGTTGCATGGGGACCACGTTTAATGTACCGCAGAAAAAATATTTCAGGTTTTAAGCAGTGCAACGACCTGGAGGTAAATATTTTTCAAGCTGACATCATATGATGTCATGGTATCAGGCTTATGGTGCTGCTTCTTTTTCCAGAATTTTCTGCTTCTTTTCTGTGCATTTTGCTTGTCTCCTCCTCAGTTAATTTATTTTATTTTTATGCAGTTGATTTATTATTATGATACAATAAAAACTACTTGAGCATTTGAGCTGCTGAGCACCAGCCCCATTAACCTTGTGGGACGCTAAAGGTGCTCCACCCCATTTATGCTCCTTCGTTAACCCTTTTGGCTTCATGAGGGTGGGACAGAGAAAGTGCTGTCATCATTCCATACATGTTACACGTGCTCAAGTGAGGCTTTGAGCTCACTCCTAAGAGCGAGGCTGATCTGTTCCTGCTAGTTTATTGTACAAACCATTTTTCAAAAAAAGGATTAATCAGCTTATTTTGATATATTAATGGTTGATTTGATTGTTTTGAGGCGGGGGTGGGGTGGCAATTATTTCTATTTAAATACAGTGGACTGAGAATCAGAGGCAGTAATTGTAAGTAGATAGATAGATAGATAGATAGATAGATAGATAGAAAAAGGGTCTGGTATGGTTTTAATTGTTTCAATCTCAGTTTAAATGATGGATGTAAACGGTACCTGACAGCAGGACACAGAAATTCAGAGGATGATTTTATGTTTTGTCTTGTGCCAGCTCCCCTGTGACTGATTGTCCCTTTCTGCCGGAACCACATGCATGTGAGGTGGCCTGTCAGGCCCCCATGTGCTCACCATTCAGTGGTAGCGTCCCCCAGGGGCAGATTAATGCATAGGGCCCCAGCAAAACAAGGGGTACTGCCTGGCAAGACAGAGGCCCCTGTCCACCTCAAGAAAAACAGATTGCTCAATCTTATAGAATTTAGCCAATCAATTTGTTGGTACAATCTCCCCCTTGATTGGCACATTTTACCAACAGTACACCCCCCCAGCCAAAAGCAGTTAATTCCCCCCATGCATCCCTTTCTGCCATGTGCCCGATTCCTTTCTCGGTTATCTGCTCACCCTGAGCCTTCCATTCCAATGACACGAGGGGCACCCTGTTAATGTCCTTTCATGAATTCCCCATTGCCAAGATGACAGCTCCGATGGGGAAGACGACATGCGCGCTAGTCCAGTGGCAGTACGTCTATAGAATTTACGATGACAAGGGAAGGCAGCTCGTTGTTCCAGCCCCCTTGAGGACGTGCTGGGTAACACTAGCTTACAGAGTTTATGTGTCAGTCATCTATCTGACTTTCTTTAGTTTTGTCAATATTTTCACAGTTTCAATTTACAGCATATCAGTCATAAAAATGAAAATATCAGTTAGTACTGTTTATATTTTAGGAACAGGTTGTGTGTCCTAACATGAAAATGTCACAGCAAGTCTTAGAAGATGGTGTAGATGTGAGTAGCAACAGGATGTGTTTGTGTTTGACGAAGATCTTGATGAGTGACTGAACCCCCTTCTATTTGACTCAGCTTCAGTCTCTCACTGTCTGAAAAGATAATAAAGCATATAAGAACATGATAAACCTGGAAGAAGTCCATCCATCCATCCATCCATCTATCTTCCAACAGTGGTAGATAGTTCAGGTTCAGAAACAAAAAATCCAAAACTCCAAGATTTTTTTTCAACCAGCCAGTTGAGTAACCTGTAACTGTGACTCTTTATTCTGAACTGGTTGGTTGAAACAAAATCACAGTGAGGAGGCCAAAATGGAGATGCAGCCCAAAGACAAGAACACCATCAAGGAGTACCAGAACCAGGGGAAGAGGACAGAGACAGGGGCCATCTGAGGGGAACATGTTGGTGCAGGTGGGGGACCATCATCTGACAAGAAAGAATGCTTCCAATGGTTCCAAAGAAGAGAAGATTCCCTCAGAAAAAGTATGAAAAGGAGTTCAGGTGTGTAACAGATGTTTGATGTATTGTAATTTCAGTCTGACCTGCGACCTCTGTCTGTTTAAAAGATGGTAATGAATCTCTTTAATGAATCCATTTAAAACTTTGAAAAATTATCTGTTGTCTAGCGAATTGTGCTTCAATTACACTTGAGATGTTGGACAAATTACATGAGCTTCATTAGAGCAGTGTTTCTCAAACTGGTCCTTGGGAACTCCCAGACTGTCCACATTTTTACTTCTACCTAACTTCCAGGGAACTGGGAGTCTGGGGCTTCCTGTGGACCAGTTTCACAAACACTGCATTAGAGAGCCACCTGACAAGCAGAGCTGGACAGCGTGCATACTGACCAGTGGGCTAAGCCTATAATGCAATGTCCAGTTCCAGCTTTGCATGAGAGATGATTGTGGAGGGCTTGGATCTGTCGTGTGAAGTTCATCCTGGGATTTGTTCTGCTTCATTACCCCTACCTCACCCCCGCTTTTGCTGAGCAGGCTTTGCATTGTGACAGAACACTGTGCAACAGCTCCCATGGCTTAGTGCAACAACATGGAGGGAGGGGGACCTTTCCTCTCCATCCACTTCCTGGTTCAGTCTGGAAGTCGAGATTTAGGCTGTGACATATAGAGCATCGCTGAGCCTTGCTGAGGTGTCTGACACCTTTACGGCTGTCTGCCCATCATTACAGGCAGCAGAATCATGCATCAGGTGGGCAAGATTTTCTGGAATTGTCAGCAAAGAAATGGCATATAACCCTTAAAAAACTGCCAGATTTTCCTTGAATTGGTCTTTTTTGGAGCAAAATGGTAAGCTTATGAGCCCACATATGAATGCCCAGGTTGCATAGACGTGAGTTCACGCGGGAGATCGGAACAAGTGAGTCACCCACCCACTCACCCTCGCGTGCCGAAGAGCCATGGCGCGGAGAGGTCAGCGGGTCAGTGGGGTTTAGTTTCATCATCCGCATGGGGCATTAGTTCAAGGTACAGTCCGCTCCGAATGCTGTCCTTAATCCTCTCTCCACGAGTCAGTCTGCTGTGATCGCACTGCCTGTTATAGCTGTATTAAAAATATCCACAGAATTAACATTAGCTGCTAAACATCTGCAGGAAACATCCACCCCCTGCACTGTGTATGTATGGGCCTACTCAGAACAACAGACATAGCTAAGTAACACGTATGCAATTTTAATTAATCTGTTAATGATCTCTGAATACAAATTCCAGTTAAATACATTTTTACTGTTCTATATCTTGACTTACAGAGACCTTAAGATTTTTAAAAATGGATCTACATGTTTCATTGCCACATTATTTTGTTGCATTTGTTTTGTAGAATCTAATTACACAATTAAAAGCCAGGTCTAAAGTGCAAAGCACACTGGGAAAAAATTAAAACCTTATTTTTTAATATGATCGTTATTTTTAAAATGACATTTCCGCATCTTATTGATAAAAATATACTGCGCCAGACAACCTCTCTTCTGAGAATAATGCTCAGTTATGGTCACATGATCATGATCCAAAAAATAAGCTAGTCTGATCTTGTGGTATGCAGTACCTGTGGCACAATTTGACTACATACACTGCAATGACACGTACAATTTCCCTAAGGGCAGAGTGTTGGGAATAAATTATTTGCAGATCTCCTCTGCTGATGATCAATGTCGGCATCAGCAATTGGCAGAGAGGGTACGGTGCAAGTCCCAGGATTTAGCTGTCAGGGTGTGGAGAGCAGAGCCCAGCAGTGATGACCACATACGGCTTAATTCTCATGTTATATCTGAGCACAAAGGAAATAAAATATTAATGCCAAACTAAACCCTGTCAGCATTAAGCTCACGGCGGAGCACAAGACAGCACATCAGAAAATATCAGTATGATAAAATGGATATGCCTTCTTACATTAGCACTTACCGATATCAATATCACTATATGGCAAAAAGCAAATATGAGTGGACTGTATCTGTCTCTCTACAAAAGGGAAAATCATCATGACATGATGAATATCACAGATAAAATCTAAAATCTAATCTGGCATTTTTATCATGTCTCCAAATCTCTGTGAAAACCCCTGAAACTGCATATTGCATCTGACCAAAGAAACAGCTCCTGTTTTTGTTACACCCCAATGCCAAATTCATGTAATCTATATAATGCCAAATATAACAAGAAAGTTTTCCATCTGCTAAATATCCTTCCAGTCTCTCTCTGAATACAGAGCAACCTCTTGAAACATATGAACGTCTAAAGAAAAAAAATCATATTCCATAAGTCTTTTAAAATTTAATAAGTAACATTTAATTCATAATTCATATAAAACCATTATCTATCTGTATTAACCTTGTTGTGTCACATGTTCTAATGGAAAGGCTGTCATTATCCATCACAGGCCACAATACACACTATGGTCATTTAAACTGACCCGTTGCCAAGCATTCCAGTTTAAGTGAGCTGTCTTTGTAATTGTTGAAAACCTTTAATCACGCTTATCCAAATGAAATGTTGACTGCTTTCGGTCAATTTCCAGGGCCGTGCCAAGTTTCACATTTTCATGCTGACTGCCAAGACCCACAATCCCTGTTGTAATCGATACTATTCTATCAATTAGGACCGGCAATGTTACAGAAGGAGAAAAGGCTGTATTGCACTTATGTTTTGAGCTTATGGTCATATCTGCTGATTTTTATTTTCCTCTTTCCTGACATATGCAAGGACAAAAAAAAAAAAAAACAACAGTTGAATACAGCGGGGATATTAACTGATTACCTCTTAATAAATGTCCATATTGGCTGGTAAAATGATTCTGTTGGTTGGACCTTTAGGTCAAACCTCCAGCACCAGAGGTGTGAATCCTACTCTCATGTCCTTTTCATGCTCCATTGGGTTTTCTTCTGGATTTCAAAAATGTATGTTGTGATGGGCTGGTGTATCTAAAGTGTGCCTGTCCAGTGATGGATCAACATGCTCTCCAGGGTCCTGTTTTACTGTCTTCCCTGTATTTCCAGGGTAGGCTCCAGACTCTCCACTGCCCTGTACTGCATGAGTGTTTATGGGAGACAGATGGAAGTACAGATGAAAAACAGAAGACATCTCTCGCTAGCTTGAATTTAGTCATCATTTTTAAGCAAAGGTGGGTTTCTGTTGTCCCACTTCTGTGTCTGGAAGCTCTCTGGCTCCAATGAGTGTTTCTACAGGGCTCAGTAATAAGTAAATCTGTAGTGCGCAAATGTGTAAGGAGTATCCCTGTTATACGGTAGGCCCCAGGGATTGGCTGTGTAGCGGTCTCTTCCACTCTGTTGTACATCTACTTCGTTTTTGGTTTTGTACACAGTTAGAATGGCTTCCATCATTGCAACTGGCACTGCTACAGAAATTGATTTTAAAAAAATCAATAAACTGAGGGCAGTATTTAACTTCTTAAAAATGATTTCCCTTTGGAAGGCATAGGATATAGGTGAGGAACCATCACATGCGACTCTGTATTATTGCATCAGAGTAATTATTTTGTAGTGTTTAATTCCACCATATGTACTACAGTTAATATTGATATTGAATTTGTTCTAGTTCCAGGGTGGGAAGAAAATCCATTTTCCCCTTGAATATAAAAGTGGCAACATGATGTCATGCCTCCAAGTAATCTGGCGAGGATTTTATTCAGTTAAAGATTCTGACCACTATTAGAAAGCTATGGCCTCGATTCCGACGCGGCAATTAGGCCATGTGACCTTTCCCAAAGCCCCGCACAATAAAATTGTCACCTCTGACATGATCAGCATTAATAATTTAAGATCATTACATCAGAGAGCTATAGCAAATTAATTGGCTGCTGTGGCAGAATGGTGCTATGCTGTTACTTTGGGCTGCTATATCTTCCTCGGTTTTGCAAGTTGTAGGGTTACTTTGGTGGCGAGGTGGGGGGAGCACCTCTACTCCTGTGAAGTTTTCAGCAGAAGTTTGTTTTTTTTCTGAACTGTGTTGGCCAGGCCTTCTTATCAATTCCTTCATATTCAAATAGATAGATTTAGCAGTATGACATAAGTATAATGAAAAAACAAAATATATAACTCATGCTTATATCAGAATTGTTGTGTAATTGTTTGTGTGTTATGACTTAGGGCAGTGTTTCCCAACCCGGTCCTTGGGGACCCACAGACAGTCCACATTTTTGCTCCCTCCCAGCTCCCTTCCAGCGGTTCACATTTTGCTCCCTACTTACTGGGAGCTGGGAGGGAGCAAAAACATGGGCAGTCTATAGGTTGCCAAGGACTGAGATGGGAAACACTGACTTAAGGATTTAGGAATATATTCCAATAACCTTCCTAAAGAGCTCTTCCTTCCTGATACTGTAGGAGCAGTAGACTGAACGCCATTACATCAGGGACCAAAATGTTTTTCTGTCTGTGGTTTATTATAGTTTGGTCCTACATAGGAATCAGTTATAAGAGAGGAGAGAAGTTCGTTTCATTTTTTGAGCTGCAACCTTCCAATCAATTCACATGTTTTGCTGCTTCCAGATTTTCAGATATTGAATTATAAATGGAGACCATCCTTCAAAGACGCGTGTGACTTTCATTTCAGACATTCCTGTTAAGCTTTTCTCCCATTCCCACATCTCTTACCCAGTGCAGGGCCGTGCTGAGCCTGGAGCTTCTCCCAGGAAGCAGGAGGTACAAGACGCACACTCACACACACCCAACGAGCGATTTAATGACACGTAATCCACCAAACCACACGTCTTCGACCCACGGGAGGAAACCAGAGCATCCGGAGGAAACCCACACAAATACGGGCCGGAAATGCAAACACCGCTCGCAGAACAGCGGCCCGCATGATCTCACAGTGCCGCCTGCTTAGTCGAGGCTTACGCGGGTGTTCCTCCTCGTCGTATCTTCAGCTGCCTGGGACAGGCTCCAGACCTCCTCGCGATGCTGTAATGGGCAATCGATTGGAAGATGGATGGATGGCTTTATCTAAATATACAAGTGTATATCTGATAAAGAACCTGATGGCACAGTCATACACCTGAGATTCCAAGATCTATCTATCTATCTATCTATCTATCTATCTATCTATCTATCTATCCTGCTCAGCTTCTACTAAGATGTATCTATTTCTGTATTAATAAATAGAAATATAACTATTTGCCCTTTTCTATGTGGTGCTGTTGTTTGATTCAGGTTAAAGAACTCCAGTGGTGCTTTCAATAACCCCATACCTCTGGGTTTTCTTATGTATTGTCATATAATGATTCAGTCATCCAGGGTCTGACAGAGGTTTTTATTGAGAAAAATCACATTGTTCAAACCAGCGTTAGGAATCACTCACCGCTGACATACTAAGAGCAGAATTCACTTTAAAATGTAATGAAATGCTGAAAACCCAAGAAACGTTTTATCTTATTTGTCTGGAGAAGAATGTGCTCACCTGAAAAACAGTCCATATGGAGCGATTTCTTTTATTACATTACCCCAGCGCGGCCTACTTGGACGTCTCAAACTCCACAGCGAGCAGAGACCATCTCCGTTCTGGAATAAACTGTCATGCGAGCTTTAATATACGACTCTCATGCGTGTACACTGCAGCAGATATAAAACACGTATGTGTTGTGCCGGTAATTGTGGCGACTCTGAGTAAAACAAATGTTTTTCTTGCTCGGCTGTTGTACAGTGATAAAGGGATATTGGCCGTACATCAGCTCTATGGTGTAGACAGGCGATGGAGGGAGCTGGGATGCACCCAGTCCCCCAGCGAGGACAGGCTTACAATCCGATGCTTCTTCGGGACTGCCTCATGGTCACCATGAAACGCCGCTCTGCGACAATTACAATCCGGAAAATATTTTTTCCTTCATTTAAATGATAAGAGTCAGTCAGTGGGAGCTTGAAGAGAGACATCAATAAGAGAGCCACCGTGTGCCTACACAGATAGAGGGCCAACTTTCAGTGGGTATCAGAAATTCACTTAAGGAGGTAATTACCAGCATGGATACCCTTGTCCCTAGTGAAATGTTCACAGGCCTTCGACATTCCCTCATACATTGAAATTGAAAGTGTTTTATCAAGAAATGGCCTGCCACTCAATCCAGAGACTAGCGCAATGTAAAACTGCTGGTCTGTAGCTGTAAGTGAAATACACATTATGACTAGTAACTGACAGTTACTTGGATGGCTGCTTGGTTATTAAATTATATTATTATCTGGTTCTTCATAAAGGACTTCAAGGTTAAGTATGCTGTTTGTTGAAGAAGACTGCAGAGTTTAACAAAACACATTGTTGCATATTGTAAAGTTAGGAAGGCAAATTCATGTATCACCTTGTTTGATTTTCCTAGACACCAAAATCATCTCTCGATACAGGTGAATTCATTCCTCTAAGTCTGGAGCTATCGGTGGCAGTCATACCCTGAACCCCATAAGTGTAAGGTTGCACTGTAAAACAGTGTTTCCCAACTAGGTCCTTGGGGACCCCCAGACAGTTCACATTTTTGCTCATTATCAGCTCTCAGGAGCAAAAATGTGAACTGTCTGACAGAGAGCTGGGAGGATTGTCTGTGGGTCCCCAAGGACTGGGTTTGGAAACACTGACGTAAAGCACTGAGCTACAATGTGAAGCACTAACTAATGTTTATAATATTAATGAAAAGACAGCAGGGTATTTGTAAAATACTAGATGTTTTATGCTGTAGCCTTGACGAGTCATGTCAGTAGACTGACTGCTGCTGAAAAACAGCAGTTCTTATGTGTCTTGGAAAGGATTTCAGGAGAACAACGCATTGAAAGCCAGTCCACAAATTGAAGATGTTCTCATGGAAAAAAATATCAATATATAGAGACTGGGATGCCCCACAAAGACATACACCCTGCTAGCATGTTCACCTGAAAAGTCAGCTGAACACATAGCCGCTGGAGGAAAGTTATCTACTGATGATATATTTCTTAGCTGTGCAATTGAGCCATGCAGGATGACGCTATAGAGCAAATGAGGAACATCCAGCAGTAGGTTATCGTGAATGCAGGTGCCCCAACCATATCTTCGTCTATTTCACCGTTTCACTTCACATATTGTGTGTCATTGGTCCCAATCCAGAATATGAAAGAGTGATCAGATTCTAATGAGGGCTTGTAAAGAAACGCCACAGTGTAATAGAATTATCTATATTTGCGATGAGGCCTTCAAATGTACATAGCTGCTATGTGAAATATGCACATACTTTTTCAGCAGCAAAAATAATCGCAGACACCTCACTGACCTTGACGTGGGTGTTTATAGGTTTGGATGAAATCTTTGTGGAGAAGCCTTCAGAAATTGGTCAGATTTTATGAGAATCTACCAAGTGTCTCATGTCAGCCATTGGAGCAGAACGAAAGACATTTTTGCTGAACGGAAAAACGGGAGGTGATTTTCTCACCAACCTAGAAATCGGGATGCATATGCATTAGGCCACAATAAGATCAGTAAGACCAGACAATAGTACTGTAGTTTATTGGTGCTGTAAACCCATATTCCTGGAGAGGGATCGTGAGATAGCTTTACAGTCTGGAATACCATTTCCGGTTTATGATTAAACCACTTATGACATAGGGCAGTGTCCCTTTGAAATCCATTGATGCATGGAGAATAAAATGACCTGTCAGACAGTTCTAGAACATGATGTAGTTTGACGAGTCATCCTCCACTGTGATCTTCCTGAAAGACTCCATAAGGACTCAGCTTGCACTCTGCCCAGGCTACACGGGTTCAAGAGTGGAAAGGGATGTTTTTAATAGACATATTTTCAATTTAATCACCCCATTAAAAGGAGCAAATGCAGGCGAAGTAATTCCGAAGAATGCATCAACAACCGAAAGCTTGTTTTCACCCCTGGATTGGGCTGCTGGAGGTTAACTGATTTCTGATTCCTGCTATAGCACAAAATGACAAATGATAATAAAAATATTTATGAAAAGCTGCTTTAAATGGTCTCGGCAGGATTGTCAAAGATTCAGAGAGTATAAAACCGTCCTGCTATACATCAAGACCCCCCCCTGTTTTACCTAAGGAAAAATTAGGAGCCATGAATAAGACAAAACTAAGCATCAGACATTTTTCCCCTCAAGGAAAATTGCAGCTGTCCCCAGTACATGACACTATGCAAGTCGTACAATTTCCATGAATACAGACCTAATATGACTGCCTGCTGTACTACTGAATAGGCATCAGCCGCCAGCACCTGTCAGCTCTGTGCTCACTAGGTAGTAACTCAGATTTTTGAGGATAGACTCTGTCAAGATCCTGTCTATTGAGACAGGATCATACGGGCTATGATGTAAATCTGAAATGTTATCGTCATTTCATTTCATTTCCATAACCGTGACCATAGAGCACGATTATGGCTCTCCAAGTATTTGTCTCCATTCCTGAGAGCCACACATGAGGATACAACCAACGTCCCAACGGGGAGACTTCATTATTAATTAAGCACATTCCTTTAATGATGTGTAAAAGTTTCTTTAATGAACGGAAGGCTAAAAATAGGCCCAAATGAAATGTAAGCATGGTCTTAAGCAGTTTGTCCTTGAATTTCCCAAAGGCTAGCTGTTGAGAAAGGAAGGGCTTTTGCGAACCCTGGGATTTCTTCCTATCCCATCAGCCCCAAGGAGACATCCTGATTAATTCAATAGGGATAACTATATCTCCAGAAGGGATGCAATTACATTTACTATAGATAATCTTAGCAACCATTCCGATATTCCAATAAGACCTCTTTTTCATTATATATGATGCTATGCTTTCAGCATTCCTGTGTTGATACTGACATGTATCCTGTAAAGTCACGTGGCAACTTTATATTCAATTGCTAAATCCCAAACAAACCTATCAATTTAAATGACCTAATCTTAGGCAAGAAAACCTTTATGACATGTAGCGCATTATATATAACACTCCTAGTCAAAGTAACAGGTGGTGCAGTTAAAATTTAAAATTTGTGTTAAGTGAATTATTCAGATGAAGAGAAACACATTATTCACCTTAAGATCCAACTCTTTCTGAAGTAAGACACTGTATGACATCATGCCCGCTGAAACGGACAGAGAGAAATATCAAAGCAGATGGCTGAGAGAGAGAGACAACAGGGCCAAACGAGAGACACTCTTATCCTTTATTCCATTCTCAAGCGTGGTGGTGAAGATGGGAACAACAGTTATTTAAGAGCGTGTTTCTCTGATCTGTGGAGCCCTTAGAATGCCCTCGTTCTGTTCCAGCTGATAAAACAACTATTTCTCCAACTCCAGGGTCTGCAGGGCAGGGCACACCATGTACAGAGCACTCCTTGGATCTGGTAGGAGTACAGAATGGACCCAGGATCTGTGCAGGCGAGGACGCATGCTGCTATTTAATGACACGCAGAAGAAACCGTCTACGGCTCCTGATTCCACACTCAGTGGCAGCTTCCATTACCGCTAATCTGAAGCCGTCTATGAAGCGGCTCCCCTTTTATTGGCTGTTCCGTTTCTGAAAGCAGTCGATAAGCCAGAAATGCACATTTATATGGGACGCTTTTGGCTCCTCATCGTCTTTGTTTACCCGCATACACTCGTTTGATTTCCTGGTAAATAGGAATCAAAAAACAAATTGCCCAGGATATGAAATGCATAAATAAATAAATCTGTGCAAGACAGCCACTTGGGGTACAGTTTGAAAACACAGAGGTAGCGGATTACCGGAATCAGGCTGGAGGTCTCCTTTGAGACCTGCTATTTGGGACGGACGTACTTAAGGCTGGTGGGACTCCTGATGTTTGTCCGCAATTGTTTCCTTTCGGAGCACTAAATAGCTTCCAGGTATATGTCTTTCACTGCCACGGCACATAAAATATGCGTGTTCTTGACTTTTTTCCCCGGATACCAAGAACCAAAAGAACAGTTTGCCGGCACTTTAAAAACAGGGTCACTTTGGACAATTCGCATCATTTTTTTTCTTGGCTGACACTAGACTAATCGTGTTTGGTATTTTGCAAAATGATTGTCTCCTTGTGGTATTTCCCTCTCCTCTTCATGCCCCAGTAATTTGATATGCCAGGTTTTCGTCATTGAATCTCTCTGGAAAAGCGCTGGTAAAGTGATTTGCGAAGCCTTCGGTTTCTTTGACCAATTAAGCTCAAGGCTGTGTCCAGTCTTTGTGCAGGGAAACTGTCTTACAAATATTCCAAGTGCTGCAAGACTAGTCATGAGCTTTTCTCTTATATACGTTTCAATTTCTGTTAAACAGCAAAGGCCAAATGACAAATTTCAGCCAAATTCACTGTGCTTCCTTTCCGTGTAACCTAATCTGTCTCGTGTGCCCGATGTGCAGATCATTGAGCAACTTTGACCTGTCACCTGAATGATGACCGGAGAGATTACGACCCAAACATTACGCTGCCTTCTTTAACTCAAGCTTTTGTAAAATCAGAATGTCATACACTACATACACCATATATGGCTCATATGACCAAAGTACCCTCTCTGGTACTACCAGCTAATCCCAGTACAAAATCATGAGCAATACATGTACAGGCCATTATGTACAAAACAAGCATGCTTCCTTACAGTATTTGTGAGGGTTTCTTTCTAATTCATAACTGTTCTCCAAAATGGTGACCTTCTCCAAATAATTTTAAAAAAGCATTTAATGCCCTGCATTAAAATCCGACATCCATAGGGCCCCCTGATCCTCCCAGGATTCTCCTAGCAGTGGGCACTAACTCCTGGATGGCTGGTGGTGAGAGAAACCTCTGGAGACCTCAGAGATGCTGATTGTGTCATAAAGCTCTTAGTGTTACATACGTAGCAAATGCATTGGTAAAAGCCTAGATACTGAAATGCACTTAGCAGCAGTTGAGAGTGTTTGCCCCTCTTTAAATCCAAAATTTATCTCCAAACTCTTATTTAACACCCTCGGCAGCAGAAATACTTACTGGGATGCAGAATTCATATCCTTTCAAATCAGCTATGCCTCTCGGTCGACCTGGGTATCAGTTTATGTATTATGTCCCTAGACCTCTAACAAAAATCTTAATTATGAGTTGCACAATGCCAGAGAGATCAAATTTAAGAGACATTCTTGACCAGGAATGTTTTTTGAAAAGTCATTCCTATATCACATATGTATAAGTAGGCCTACTTAAACTGTGATATAATGTAGTGTAATAATATTTAACAAATCTTCATACCTTATTCTTCAATCCTGTCTTACTTCTCAGGGTGAATCTATGTCTGCTATATTGTTTGTCATCCCATATCCTGTGTCTAGGAAACAGAATGAATGATAGTGCTAGTTTAGATTTTAGCTATTTTTCACTTCACTGTGGGAATCATTTATTCATTTGCTTAGCCTTTCAGAAATTTGGATGTTGCGTTATTAGGCTACAATCCTTTGCAGAAACCAGGTAGTAATTGAGGTACGACCTTGCCATAGGGCTTAAGAGTCATGTCTCGAATGGGATTTGAACCCCAGCCCCTGAAGGCTGTAGTCCCACACTCTCAGCTCAACAGTACACTCTGTCATAATTGAGAGAGGGAGCGCACCATTCGCCCGGCCAAGCGTGAGCTGCCCACGCCTGACACACGCTCACAGTACTCTGCACAAGCTGACTAATTGGAGCTCAGTCACATGCTCTCAGCTTCCTCCACAGATTGGTAGGGAGCGTAAGTGCACCCGACATGTGTCAGGCCAGACAATGCAATAAGTGCCAAGCCGCATTCCTTTGGCCCGCGGTACACACGGTCCAGCGGCCGCCATGCCCGTAACTCCAATACCACTGGGAACACCTAGGCAGATATTACCTGTCACCAGGATTCAGGTCACTGCCAGCGCTAGGCTAACGCAATCACTATGCACCAGGCCACACAGCTCCCTCCGGCCCTTTTACTGTAAGATACATGTCAATATTTGTATTAATCGTTTGTATTTGTATTTTAAAAATACAAATACAACCAGTGATTGGCTAAGCTGCTTGAAAAATCAGAAAAACGGACGGATGACATGAAAATAAGTACTTACATACTTCATGCTAATTTTATTTAGTAATTTGGCCTAACAGCTCCAATGTGATGGATTTGATCCCTGATCTATCCTGTGTATATAGTGCAACTCATGCTCTAAACTGGCCGACGCGTGTGAATATATAGATGCTGTACAGGGTATATAGGGCATTCCCCGCCCTCTGCTTCTTGGGACATGCTCCGATGCACAATGATTAAGTCATCCTGAATTAACTGCAATAACAAGCTGTGATTCTTCCTTTTAAAGGTTAACAGTGTATATATGCATCCATGTTTATTTTACCTGTTAGCCATTCTTAACACAAAGTCAGTGTAGCGCGGTCAGGAAATGCCAGCGATCGTTTGGCCTACTCGCGTACGTGATGTGAATCTGCGCTGTGCTTTGACTCTGCATCATCTCCAACCAAGATGATTATTTAGGGTTTAGCAAAAAATGAAAGCCAGCGACCCCTCCCACGCCGTGAGGTCAAGGCTGCTGAGGCCTATTCGACGGTTAGACGGTTATGTAAGATTGAAAATTTACCTGGGATGTAGGTGAAGTAGTCCTTTCATGTGTAATAAAAAATTTTGTATAAGATTGATTTTGATATTTTAACAAGGTTTAACTGTATTGCACCCGTAGCCTCCGGGATAGGCTCCGGACCCCCCACGACCCCGAATGGGATAAGCGGTTACAGAAGATGGATGGATGGATGGATGGATGGGTTTAACTGTAGCCACTCACCTCTCCAGCAATGAAATAGAGATTACCTGTCAGGAATAGTTAGGAATAGTTAAATTGTCACCACACATCTTTTTAGATCTAAATATTTATACATATCTTAATATCGTTTCTTTAGCTTCAGACAAGACTGAAAAGAGTTGCATTTCAGCCCATTTAGATTATGTTCTGCTGCTTTTGTTCTCTAATAAATTTGCTTACGATGCCTGGGGGGAGGTCATTCATCAGTTTTAAAGGATGCTCCCCATTTAAAGCACTATACTTTTTAACAATATGTTACTTTCATATTTGATTGTTTATTCGACGTGGAATTTGGCGTCTGAGCCCTTGGTACAGGAGTGTACCTATGTTAATTCAGAAGGGGAGGGTGTTGGTGGAGGAGAGCGCACATAACATGGACAGCGTGGCTCTACACTTTTGTGAGGAAAATGACTAGATGTCCCAACCCTATGGCTCCACTTTAGCAGCCCTGTGTGTGTGTGTATATATATATATATACACACACACACACACACACACACACACACACACACATATATATATATATATATATATATAT
>JAAGVU020000039.1:19194916-19249078 GCA_011763525.2 Mormyrus iriodes
GATGCTGTGGGGTGATTTGAAACGGGCTGTGCATTCAAACATCACAAAGCTTAAGGAATTCTGCATTGAAGAGTGGGGAAATCTTTCTGCCAGTCGGTGTCAGGAATTGATAGATGGTTATAGGAAACATCTTATTAAGATTATTTCAGCCAAAGTGGGAAATACTAGCAATTAGGGTATAGGGTGTCCTTTTTCCTCAGTAGGAATTGACATCTCAGTTCATCTTTTGTTAAATAAGTGAATTTGTTTCTTGTTTTTGCATTGGTGATGCAATTACATCCTTTTATCTACAGCTACAATTTGAACGAAGATTCAATATTGATATGTTTATATTTCTTAATAAATAACTAAATATTTAATGGGGTATCCTAACTTTTTCACGACTCTATATTCAAAGACTGATTTGATTTTAAGCAAAAAAACTCATCTTATTAAATTTAGGATTAGATTTAAGACTAGACTCCAGACTAACAGACACCTTATGATTACAGGCACACTGGGTTAAGCCTCTGTGCCTGTGATCCAAAGGTCGCCAGTTCAAGCCCCAACCATGGGGAATTAGTCACATGTCCGTGTGCCCTTGAGCGAGGCCCTTAACCCCAGCTCCAGTGGTGCTGTGCACTGGCTGACCCTGCACAGTGACCCCCAAGCTTCCTCTCACCTGTGTGTGTCTCATTGAGAGCAAGATGGGGTAGGTGAACAGAGTATTCCCCCACAGATATGAATAACATTTCTATTCTAAATGACCATTAATTTAACTAGTCTAAAATATGCTGGTAATCACTTTTAAGAACAATTTGCTAACCCAGAGAAAAAATTTCTCTGACCTTGAATGGCCATGTCTCTGTCATCTACAGAGACTGAAAAAGAGAGATGCTGTATAACAGCAACATATGACAGTTCCATGCACAGAGAGGCCAGGATCAACACATACTGTCATTCAAACCTCCATCGGCCTTGTTCCTCCAGTCAAAGTGGCTAGAGATCGCCTTCTACCTGCCGCTTAAAGCAAACAAACAAATGTAAATAAATCTATAATTTAAACTTTTAATCTGTTTTATCGGTCACTCATATAAACATTCCCCTTTATACAATATTTTCTGGTTCATCAAGTCCACTGGGGACTAGTCCAGCTTCCACTGTTTTCACAGATAAATTAATTGACTCAATGGAGACAATGGTGGGATTTGACAAAAAAAAATTACATTTTATGTAATGACAAAATTATAACAGCAATTATGTAATATGCTTTAAAAACAACTACTAAAACAACAGTTTGTTAAGAGTTTAATGTTTTAATTCCACAGGCCTCTCCCATGGTAACTCAGTCACTCTTACTCTTCCTGGTACAGAAGCTCCTCCATGGTTCACAGGTCACTAAGGGAGCATGCGAAGGCCTTATGGACGGGTTTAGTGTGTTTTTATAGACACACTGCAAGTAGCGTGTCTCAAAAGGGACATTAACTGCCACACACAGCTGCATTTCCAGAGCATAGGGAAAGGGAATGAAATCCAGAAACACAGTATCATAGCAAAAAAGTCAAAAAGAAACAGTATAATTGTAAAATAAATTATAAAAGTTCATGTGCAATGACGTCTAGGTGAGAATGAGAAGTCGGCAAGCCTGAGTCAGAAGTAAACTATTCTCTGCTGCAGTAATTATTTGCTTTAGGTTAATGAGAGAATTCATTAAGTATGAGTGAAGGTATAATGTTCAAAGACCTTTGCGGTTTGGGATAAATTTACTTTCTATTTATAGGATGCAGGAGCCTTATTTGATGCAAAGGATGAAGCCTCTTTGGTCGGGCAGAGCTTTGCACTGCTGGGTCCTGTGCAATGGCTGCTGTAAGGGAGCGTGCAGTGATAATCTGCCCTGAGCTGTACAGCTGCACTGCTTATACTGACCTTGGCAGGTAGTGAGTGGTTTATATGCAAGACTAGCTGTCTGGCTGCAGTGCAAGACACTTCAGACAAGACACAGAGTTCATCCCCTTAAAGGTAAACATTTTATGCGATTAAACCACTCACCCTGGCGGCGTACCGCCAGTGAAATGCTGAAACAAAACATCGCTCCGTGCCATCCACCTGCCGCCGTATGTTCCAGCGGTCGCAAATCGGAGATGGCGGGATGTCAGGATGCAAAATGAAACAAAGAAACTCTGCAGATCGCCCTAAGCGGAGGGTAGCATCTCAACCGAGGACAGCGGCCACCTTCCATTGCTACTTTAAATTACATGGGGTGACAACCCCTTAAGATTAGACAAATGAACAAAGCTAGTCTTAAAAAAGAAAAGTAAAATCATTTGAAACTGTATAAAATATTCCCAGTTCCAGCATGGCAGCAGCAGCAACAGTTTATTTTGCCTTATTCCTCTTAGGTTTCCATGTGCTTGATTTTCTTCACAATTATAAATTATTTTTATTTTCTTCCTCTGAATGTTGTGGGAGGGCAAGCCGGAGCTCCATTGCGACAGTCCAGCCGGGGGGGGCTAGAACAGCATGCTCTGCCTGCGATTCTTCGCACGGCCTGAAAGAGGGATCAGGAGGGAGGGAGGGAGGGAGAGAGAGGGAGAAGTGCGACATGACTGAACGCAGAAGTGACAGGGAGCACATGTGGAGCATAACGCGTCATGCGCCTGCAGCATGGGGCCGCTGCCTGGGCCTGTTCAGAGAGTCCCGGCTTATAGAGCCTCCATTCAGAGGTCATATCGGGTTGTTGCTGTGAGGGACGGAGAGTAAATCGAACTCAGCGATGTTCACCAAACACACACACACCCACACACAGCACTTTTCACATGCAGTGGCTGTCATTCCTCAGATGGCTACGAGCTGAAATCCACTCCAGCTACTCTGAAACGTCAATCGCAAACACTAAAGGGGAACCCTCACAGCAGCTCCAGACCCGGTGAAAACTACTCAAAGGCTACCTTGTACTATACTCCACGGTTGTGGGGCCAGGACAAATCGGCTCCTAATACCAGAAAGAAACCGTCCTAGAGGAAACATACCATGCACTTTTCTGGCTGAATAACGCCCGGTTTACAAAACAACAACATTCTGGCCTCTCTTCACTCTTCTTGCTTCAGGGGACATCTTGTGCTCTCTCGATTTATGGCACTCGTGTGCTCGCCACCAGCTTGATTAAATTTGCACTGGAATGGTTACTGTCTGGTCTGTAACCTTCCCAGTGCTATTTTTCTATCTTAAAATACAGTCTCATTTGATGAAGAAGTGGCTAAATCTTGATAGAGACTGATCCTAAAAATACTAAAAGGTGTCACAACTGTATATTACACGTCTATCGTATGTCATTAAACACAAACCCATTTAATTCAGGTTCAAAATGTCACATCCAGGGAGTCATTACCAGATGAACAGCACATGCAAATAAATTAATTCCGACCTGGTGCTTCAAAAAAAAAAAAAAAAAAAAGAATTCCACTATCATTCTGTGGTCAACTTATAGTCAACAGGAAGATGACACACATCAACCAGGACTGCAAATTAAAAGCAGAATGCTGTTCTCCTCCTGCTGAGAAGCCGCTACTACGTTTTAAAGATGAACCAAAGACCTTTGCTCTTTGCATTTAAAAAAACTGCCGACTATATTAATATTAATAAGGATAAGATCACGTGAAAACGCGCACACACACAGGTCTGCATGCAAAGAGAGCGCCAGCCACATTTACCGAAAGGCGGGAGGGTGACTCAGCCCGTAGAGGGGGACGTGAAGGCCAGACTCTCAGTTTTGGCATCATCATTCTGGAAAAACTCTGAGGGTGCTGAGCTCAGCTTAAGGGATGCTAAGAGGTATTGGGGAGGGGGCACAACCGAGGCACACAGGAAGGGCAGGGGCGAGAAAACAAAAAGAGGAATAAGAGGAGAGAGAGAGAGAGAACCACTGAACACCAGAAAGTACGTTACTAGGAAGGATAAACCGGCAGGAAAAACAAAAAACACAACGGCTGTGACTCAGAGGCACCTCTGCCAAGGGCATGTCTTCTAAAGCATGGATGTACATGTGTGGAGCCCACTGCTCTCCAGGGTTGCCAGGTTCACTGTCTTCCTGCCAAAATCGGTCTAGTTCATTAAAAGGGTCGTGGAAAAAATAATAAAAAAAAAAATGCAGGTAAGCTTTTTTTTTGAGCCAGTTCAAAAAATGACCAGTTCCAAAAATGTGGTCGGTTTTTTGCATAAAAAAAGCGTAGTAAAGGGAAAGTGGCAGTTTTTGCAGTGGGCCCTGCAGACAGAGGCAGAAAGGCCACCCACCCCGAGCAGCAGGCTGATTAAAACTGGAATTTTATCAGATTTCAGCAGCATGACTGCAGTAAAATGTAAAATATGGAAGAATGATGTTTCAGTTTGGAACCAGGAGTGAAAACTACATTCGTGTTCGATTCAGCTTCTGTACTGAGAGAGAGAGATTGTCACTGAAAATTTTGAAATTTAGTCCAGATAGTGTTAGCTGCCTGGTACCAGCAGCACCCTCTGGGTAGGTTTCAGGCCACACTGTGGGGCATCTGGGTAGTACTTTGGCTAGAAATTTTGCCAGGACGTGGCAACCCAGGCTGGCTATGAGTTCACAAGGCCCAGAATGATTCAGCTGAAAGAGCAGAGAAGGGGCCGTGGGGAGCGCCAGGAGGGCGAGCAGAGAGCCACAGGGGCACTCGGCTAGACACGGCACTCATAAGACATTCTCCTGGATAGATGGGCAGAAAAGCGGAGCGGTGCCTTCAGTCTGGACAGAGGGTATCTGAGGAGGACACGCGAGACAGAGAGGGAGGCAGTGAGCGAGCACACGGGGGCACTGCAGGAAAGATGGCCGAGATGAATATCTTGAATATCCTGAATATCTTCATCCTTCTTTTAGAGCCCTCTTCTGTCCCTCTCTACCACCCACAGAAACTCACCTGTTTCTGGGAATGCTGTGGACCGCTTCCCTGGATCCTTCTGGAGCTGGATTCCTTTCACGGAAAATATGGACGCAGCTGAAAGAGTAAGAGGTTCAGTCACATCCACGTCTCCTCCTCAGGGACAAGACAGGCTGACAGACATCAGTTCTGGGAGTGTGTGTGTTTTTAAGCTGTGAGTATAAAGTAACAAAAGGAAAGAAAGTGGAAGAAAGGGAAGCTGGCAGCTATTTTCACTGGGAAAACAGAGCCTTGGCTTATGCTGAACCTCTTGAATGTTGCCGTGGGCGTAAAGGGGCATCTTTGTAATGTGCGAGTGTGAAATGTGCAGATGAGGAGTGGGTCAGCCTTGGCTCATCACAGACTCTTACTATCCACCCTGAATTACAAACAAATTACATCCACAAAAGGGGAACAGAGAAAAAATAAATAAAATCAAGCCAGACCCCAGAATTGCATTTTCTACTTTTGACAAAGACTGCAGATAAATGGTAGCACTGCAATGACCAAGGTTTGATTACATCTTTTACTGACAGAAATGCACTTGTGTAATGAATGGGATGAGCTACAGCTGAGCATTATGGGAAGAAAGGGAAATCCTCGGTGCCGGTCTGGTAGGAGACTCACTGTCAGGCAGCGTCTGCACCTGCTCTCCTAGGCTGTGAAAGTAAGGGTGCCGGAGCGCCTCCTCAGCAGAGATGCGCTTTTTTGCCCCAAACTAAAGAAAAATGGAAGAAAGGGGTACAGCTAAAGGCTAAAAGGATATACCGTACTATTGCGTGTAAATCGCACAACTATTCCAGTAGTTCAGGCCTCATGCAGCAGAGGGTGCAAAAGAGCAAATCACGGCAGCAAACCTGAAGTAACTGTGATAGCAAGTTGTGTCCATCGCTGTCTATCCTGTAAAAGGAGGGTACATTATGTACAAATTCTACTTCTCTATACAGACAGTACACCAATATAAACAGTGACAATGGCATATTCTGACAAATATTTATCCCATGGCACAATGTACACACAGTACATTCTTTGGGATGTCAGAATGTGTACTGGAACCTTTTTTGGAAGTGTTGTCAGATTTCATCTCTCTTTTAAAACATTAAAAAAGGCATTTAGAACACAGATCTTTCTTTGTATACTAAGTGTTACATTACAAACACATGAACCTGGTAGTCTGTTAATGCTCTCTAAGAAATTGGGCAAGAAATTTTTATTTTCCCCCCCCAAAAAAAAATAATGTGTACAGAGAACATTCACCATTATTGTAATACACAAATGAGGAGCTAAAATCTCACTTTATGAAAAAATTTAAAAGTAATTATTACTTTCAAAGACAAGGAAAACAGAACAGAATAAAAAAGTGATACTTTTGATTCCCACAGGGAAATTCTCTTCTCGCCTATCTTATCTTGCTCTCCATCAGACACATATACAATTAAGAGCAAGCTTGGGCGGGGGGTGACAGTACAGGGTCAGCCAGCGTGCGGCGCCCCTGTGAATTACAGGATAAAAGCCTTGCTGCAAGCCCCACGGACATGTGACTATTCTGCTGAGGCCGGGCCTCGAACCAGCAACCATCTGATCACAGGCACAGAGACGTAGCCTGCTGAGCCACACACTACAACTATGAGAAGAAAATAGAAGGAAAAATACTACACACTGCAAATAAACTGTACAAGCAAACCAGTGCCAGCAAAAGGCAGAAACAGGGAAACTAAAGCAGCAGGACAGAAGTAATAAAAGTCAGGGACACGTGGAATGAAAGAGAAAATCAGAAGACAAGGGAGGCAGACCTGGGTGCGTGTTTCACCAGAGACTCCGCATAGTAGCGTGGGAACCTGTATGTTTTGAATTCTTCGATGTTGCTGATTCCTGGCCAGGTCTTCTCTGTGGGAGTACCTGTATAGCAGCAAGGGGGGGGCGAGCGATGAAAGAGTAGCCGAGGAAACATTTCACCACACGCGCGCACACACACACCCACACACCTGGAGGTGGGGCCCTCACCTAAGACTCGGAATATCAGGTGCAACTCATCTTCTACAGTGGATCCAGGAAAGAGAGGCCTCCCTGTCACCATCTCATAGAATATACAACCTACACCCCTGGGGATAGATGGAGAAGAGGAGCAAATGTAAATTAAATCGAGAGAAATGAAAGAGGAAGACATACCACATCACATCCTACAGCCCAAAGACATAAGTGCTGAGAGCGAAGCAGTGTTAGCCACCATATCTCCTTGGCAGTGAACACACAAGCGATGAAAATGTACACCCATATCAGGTGTCACAAGCATGTTCGCAGGTCACTTAACAGGAGAGGAGTGTGCTCAGACGCCATCTGTGCCCTCATAACCACTCCACAGTTATCATGGTGGTTTCTTCCCTCGTACACAATGAGGTGTATTCAAAAAGGCCATCAGCAAAATGGTGCCAGCTGATCGGTACCAATCCTAGCTAATGTGGTGCCACAGGCGAGCACCACTGGCAGAGCCCCCCGTCCGAGGTAAAGTGAGACTGGCTGGCAAGTCAGTACCCTCTCGGAAGTTTGCACCCTAGCCGGCCGCCTAGGCTTATAGGACTGACAGGTCCTGCAGCTAATGATGAACTAAAACCGCAGACCAGAGCGAGACCTGTGGCCAGCTTTTACTTGTCTGTGTCAGGAAGGAAGACACTGCTGAAGCACAAGACGTAGATAACCGCACTGCGGAATGCACCGGATACTTGAAAATAAAGCAGGGAGGAGAGACACAAGTGAGCTTTCCCCTGCTCCTTCAAAAACCGGTCAGGTCGGCCTTGTGATCAGAGTTGGGTTAAGACAGCAGACAGGAGGAGAGCCTCTCTCTAGCCAATGATGTGAGAAGTTACAGGCATCTTGACAGTTCAAAAACTTCAAAGTCAGCAAAGCTCTGAGTTCAAGAAATAAAAAAATAAAAAATGCATGATAAGCAAAAAAAAAATAATTCAAAGCAAACCTAAGCGTTTCAGCCTTAGGGAGAAGTCAAAGAACAAATCAAAGCCAGAGCCAAACGCAGCGCATAACAATTGTAGTCTTCATGATATACAAGAACTTTAAGGTCAGGACAAACTCCCAGCTCCCAGCAGTGGGTCTCAATGGATAACATTAAGAAAGTTTAAAAAAATAAAAAAAAAAGGAAACCGGACACATTGCTGAAGTTGCCACATATAGCATTTACCATGTTCATTCTGTGAACATTGCTCGTTTGAAATAATGCATTAGCAGAATGCGCCAAACAAACTTTTTGCCGCTGCATGCAGATGGGTTCCAAACGAAACACTAACAAAGTGTCTTACTAGGGCACTGGGACACCCCAAACCACCAGGTGCACCATACAATTAATTCTGCAAGGATCTGGAACTCTACAGTGACATGATATTCTTCTGCATGAAATCCCATCTTGTGTTTTGCCGCTGGTGGAAAACGCGCTGCTCCACAATCTCCTGTAAGTGGTCAGTTACGTCGAGATCAGGTGATTGGGGTGTGCACGGTTTACATCATCACACTCGTCAAACCATTCTGGGGTCACTTTATGCCTTGTGAATGGGGCATTCATTCTACTCCCACTGGGATCGAAATGCATCATAAGATCAATGCAGTTATTCAAAATTGCTTTGTTATGGTTTTACCTCAACTACTAAGGGGTGGACCTAAACCATGCCAGGAAAACACTCGACACACTATAATCCTAGATCCCTTTATTGCGGATAAACAAGACACTGTAGCCCTCCTTGGTCTGTGTCATGACTTAGGTGATGACTTTTTCCCCATTCAGTAGGACGCTCTCTATGCCCTGCATACTACTTTACTTACAGAAGTTTATTTTTCCCTGGTAATCAGGGGTTGTTTCAACGGGAACTCTGCATTCCCTCTGAATGAGCTAACTGTCATAGTTCACTTCAGAATTGTCATCCATCATGTATACATCAATGCATGGACATAACAATCAAGATGTATGCCTGTTTGTCCACCATTGCTCAGCAAAATCCTTTGTTGAGAATTCCATATCAAAATCACCCTAACCAGTGTTCCTAACGAAATATCAGCACGCTGAACAGTCCTCATCACTGAAGCTCTTGCTAAATGTGGGACAAAAATCACTCTCTCTTGTAATCATGGCAGAACAAATAAAAGCTTGTTATTTTATAGTTTATACAAGTTCCTAAGCATGATTGGATATTAACTGCATAACTCAGGTCGCAAACCTATGTGGAAACTCCTGCATACTTTGCATCCCTCAGGTCCCCTGTATGAGAGTGGACGTCTCACAACCCACCCATGGATTTGCATGTTGAACGGATGAAAGGTCGTGACCATGTGGCGTGTGGCGTTTTTGCGCAAGCCTCTAAGTGCATGCATCCTCACCACATGTCGATGGGGGTGGAGTACTCCGTAGAACCCAGAAGAACGTCGGGCGGCCGGTACCACAGTGTGACCACCTCATTAGAGTAGGTCTTGGTAGGAACAGACTTGGCTCGGGCCAGACCTAGAAAGAGCACAGAAAATAATCAAAAGAACAACTTACCATATTACAGGATTAAGTGGCTGGAATGACAACCAAAAAAAGCTTTCAGTTAGTGTAATCCAGGGGAGAACAGCAGTGACATAACCGGCTGGTGTGCGTGTGTGTTCACGATAGTCTCACCGAAGTCGGCCAGCTTCAGCTCGCCCTTGTCATTGATGAGCAGATTCTGGGGTTTGAGATCTCTGTGCAACACTTTCCGTCGGTGGCAGTAGTCCAGGCCCCGAAGCAGCTGAAAGAGAAATATCTGCAGGACAAAGAGCGGCCCGGACACCAGTGGGAAAGAGGGAGGCCGGGGAGGGGGAGGAGAACAGAGAGAACGTCAATCGGAAGTAAGTTGTTGCAGATATAAGATGCTCCCGAAACATGCTCAGTGTTGAGCACCGGCGCTCACCTTGACGTTGTGCACGCTCATGATGCTCCCGCAGTCGTCCATGTACTGCTTCAGGTCCTTCTCCTGCAGAAGATACAGTGTCCCTCAGGATCAGAGAGAGGCCGAGGGAAGGCTGTGCGCTCAGGGAGGCCCGTCCACTTACCAGGTACTCAAACACCAGCGTCAGGCACTTGTCAGTGTGGATGATGTCATGAAGGGTGACGATGTTGGCGTGCTTGAGGTCTTTCAGCAGTGACACTGGCAGAGAAAATGACGTCAGGTCAAATGACATCAGAGAAAGCCTTTTTAACAGTCTCATTCCCAAACGCTATGTCTGGGAAACATGGGCAGATTAAACCGCAGATATTTTAGATGGCAAAGCAGTCGTTACCCTCCCGGATGGCAGTACAGGGAGCCCCCTCCTCGTGTTCCAGCCGGATCTCCTTCAGGGCCACCAGGTTGTCCGTTAACTTGCTTCGGCCTTTGAAAACAGTGGCGTAGGTACCCTGGAGCAAGACATGGGGGGGGGAATTGACGATTAGGACGATTAGAGGCTAAAAGGTATTTAAGTCCCCCATAAAAGGTTTACACTCTCTAAAGTTATTATTGAATTTTAGGTTGAACAAAAAGGTGATGTTTAGTACTTTCCGGTATAATTAGATGTAAAAAAATATTTTTTTGTGCAGTGATCAGTATGACAAAATCAAACCGAACAGGCCGGACAAGTTATTAAAATTATAAATGTATTAAATTAAAATGCAGGTTCCCAGCTTCAATATTTTAAACACTAAAGACACTGAACTAACAGACAGCCTTCCTGCACAGATGCTGTCCATGGTCCTGAAGGAATCACATCTTCCAAGGCTGAGCTCCTCCCTGGGTGGCTCAGGCTTTATCTTAATGAGCGTGCCCCGTCTGTCTGGACGGCTGACACCTCAAAGGTACAGCCTTCTTACCTCCCCCAGTTTATCCAGCTTGATGTACGTCTCCAGCTTCCCAAAGCCGATTTCAGACTAGAACAGAAGAGGAAGATAGGAGGTTCAGGGAAAAACTCCTCTTCAATCTCAGCGCCCAGCCCACGGGTTTCACACTCCCTTCTATTCTAGTAGAGTCCCCGGGTGTATATTCAGTGCATTCCCCTTCAATTCAAATCAGTTTTGTCACAAGACAGTTTTAGCACATCCACAATTTCTCATTTGAAATGCAGGGGAGTCAACTGACACCTTTCTACCGATGCAATGCAGGAAAGATGAAGATACTCCATGGAAATGTCACCTCCATTCCTCGCCCACGCGCCAAACCACACGAGCACACACAGGGTGGAACTGTGATTCGTTGTACGGAGAGGTGGCATGATTGATGCGCCACGATGAGGCAGGGGCAGTCAGGACAGGAACGCCGGTACCGTGTAAATGGCGTCTCCTCTGTGCACACAAGTGCCACCCTGACCCTCATGTCTCATGCTGAGCCTTCCTACAACAGCGAGCCACAAAACTGATGAACCAAACTTTGAAGAGCAGAAACCAGCAGTATCTCCCCTCTGAGCACAAGCTACCCTCCTGTCAGCCCCCTCAGGCCAAATGAGGAACTGCATCTGTCATCCAAAGGCCTCAGTCAACCGGGATATTTGGCTTTCAAATTCTTAACCCCCACCCCACTGCTGTGCATTATAACACAGAAGAATATGTCAAGCCTTGGCAACAACCAAAGACTTAAACATATCTCATAGCTCGCTCTCACATACTTTTCCAGTTGTACATTTAATGCTGTACTCCCAGATTAATGGGTCACGTCGGAGAATTCATTACGCATCACAGCATAAACAGGCGCCGTAAATGTTTAGCAGAAGAGGGCTGTGAATCTCCGGCCTGCACTTCAGCCCCCCGTTACCCTGCAAGTGTGAATTCCTGTAAAACTGTAGTGCAGCGTTTCCCAATCCAGTCCACGGGGACCCACAGCCGGTCCACGTTTTCGCTCCCTCCCAGCTCCCTGCCAGACAGACCGTCCTCATTTTAGCTGAGAGCCGGGTAGAAGCAAAAACATGGACTGTCTGTGGGTCCCCAAGGACCAGACTCGGAAAAACTGCTGTAGTGCATTCTCTGTGCGAGGGCCATTTTTATTAAGAGTGATCCCATAATCCCCAAACCAGCTGGAGCCTGTTCCACATGAATAAAATGACACTGGCTTCAGCTCCACAGCTGCCTGTTCAGTGATCCACTCTAATAAATAGCAGCCCCCTGCTGCAGGATCTCCACCGCCAGGGGAACCACCACACCCTCTCACTGCCCGTTTCCGTTACGCTTCCCTTCCTGAAGATCCTGTGGGTTTTTCAGATATAATTCTCATAAAAAACATGTACTTCACTCATTAAATTTTATAGCTATAAATGAATTAGCAATGTTCCTGCTCTGCAAACTTCAGTTTGCACATTTCCCCAGGGCTGGTAGGCAAATTGCATCCCCTTTTTCAGTCTGTTTTGTCCCAAAGGCTGTGGGGAGGCAAAGGGCTGAAGCATTTATGAGCCAATGATAACCCACACAATAATCGGTGATGTGCGTAAAAGGCAGAAGCGCACAAATCCAAGCAAAAATGCAAGTGACTGACAAATGCATACAAATATCAGGGTGACCAATATCCTTTGGCCAATCACAGCAAGGCCCACGTCATGTTTGGAAAGAGCTTCGCAGTCATGTGGTGCAGCTGTATCTTTCACCAGCTGGGCCAAGAAGGCACCCTCAGTCAGTCACACAAACGTGCACAGATCCACCGCAATCACCTCCCCCTCCCAGCACAGCATCTCTCAGGCCCTCACACTCTGCAAGGCTTGCAAAGCCTCTCCTAATTTTCTATCAGTCCCACCACACTGCTACCTCACCCCTGAAGAGGCACCCATCCAGAAATGCGGATATATAGCTAAGAGCACAGAACAGCCTACGTGCAGAGCGGGCCATCACCAACGTGGCGCCGCTCATCCACGGCCGCAACGCCAGGCGAAAGAACATAAATGGTGGATCCAAGCTGGAGTGCAATTTTAGAGTGCACAGCCAATCCGCATCCACCTCCGACTGGCCCTCAAAAACAGCATGAAAGCCACGCTGGCCCATATTACTGTGGCTCTACCCAGAAGCTTTCTGCTTCACATGCACCAGTGGCGCCTAAAATACAATTGAGAATGCAGGGGTCAGCCAGTCCCTGGAGCAGCTGTTTGAAAATGGGACTTGAACAGGCAACCTACCAAATCACAGGCGCAACGTCTTAACCTACTGAGGCACATACCACTCCAAAGCAGGGTCAGGCAATTCCTGGAGTGATTGGGGTTAAGGGACTTGATATCACCTTTGGGTCCTTGAACATTGTCACCCATGAGATTTGAACCCATGACCTTCCATTCAAAAGTCCTAACCTGCAGAGCCACACACCACCCCCACTTAAACTATCCATCCACTCATTTTCTGTAACTGCTTATCCTATTCAAGGTCGCGGGGGTCCAGAGCCTATCCCAGAGGCTACAGGCGGAAGGCAGGGAACAACCCAGGATGGGGCGCCATCCCATCGCAGGGGCACTTAAACTACTTCTAAGATAAACATTATGCCAATTTGTCAAGAAATATTTACAAGCTCACAGATGCACAGACTTAAGCATTGTCAGTTCTTTCTGTAGGCTAAATAACGCCGGAGGCTGGCTTGCAGATTAGCAGATGGGTAACCGCCCAGACCTCACTGTCGCCGTGTAAAGCTGCAATTCTGCCGAGAGCACGGCATACATTTGCAGACACGGTGACAGACAGATCTTACTGGGGCACAGCATGCTGAATAATTAATCATGATTTACATATAGGAAAGACAACACAGTACCAAAGGGGGGGGGGGGGGGGTCAGTGAGCAACACCAGGTGCAACAATAGGAGGGGCAGGGTTAATTTCATTTCACTTTATTAAAACATGTGTGGTGCCGTGTTGTGTACTGGCCTGGTATGAAAAGCTATAGAGAAACTATCACACAAGTCACCTGACTGACTAAGACCCACTTTACACCAGGATCTGATGAAGTCCCAACTTCCCAGCCTTCATGACCCCTCGCTTCACCGCCACCTGCACTGATCCTAATTATTTTTATTTTTATTTAATATTATATATATATATATATATATATATATATATACATACACACACATACACACACACACACATGAATACTGCAGCCTGCCACTGCTAAGGGACCAGATAATGGAAGTCTACTTACACCTCGGTCTTCTGCCTGCATTACAAGATTTATCTCTTCCTGGCTAATTAAACATGCAGACCAGCCATCACCTATTGTTGTGCTTTGATCTAAACCTCAGCCGTCATAATTTAACAGGCCAGTTGCTGTGAGCTTGACACAAACTCCCACACCTGGATCAGTTGGAACCATGTCAGAGAGTTGATTTGGTTAAGTTTTACTATTGACCCCCCCAACCCCCAAATGCTGTGATGTGTGTTTTGATTAGCGTGGGAAGGGAACTGAAAGCCCCATGCTGAAACAGGCGGGTCAGAAAAATTATAGACCACGCTGCCCCGATCCAATCAGTATGAAGAGCTGCAGCTTAGTGTTGCTAATGGATTCTGACCATTAGCACTTTCAATTTACACTCTCGGAAAATCACTCTCCAAAATCAAATGACCAGCGCGACTGTTTAGACAAAGAGCTCAACCCTGTAGGAGTTAAATGAAACAAATCTTAAATATGGTTCCCTTGGACTATTGATTAAATCATTCATTGGAAGCGATTCAGTGGGCTATGCCTCTTATTCTTTCTGAAGGGCGGGCATGTTAAATCAGAGTAAAATATAAATAACTAAAATGCAAGATGCAAGTCACTTGGCTGTTTGAGGTCTGGCGAGTTCCACGTGGAGCGGGAAAGGCTCCAGGGGCATAACAGAAGAACAACCTGGTGAAGAGCGCATTAATTCATGAGCCTGCTTTTTCACCAGACTCACGTCTTGGTACCACTGAGACAGCAGACTGGATTGTAGCGAGTATTCTCACAGAAAAAAAACTCGTCTTTATTTTTTCTTCATCTCACTTTTACAGCACTCTCGGACACTCCTAAGGCATCTCATGTTCATTAACTGTTCATTATTCAACCCTAATATGTGCTTTTAATCATGTCATTGAATCATATCTCAGTAAATATTTTAATGATTTTTTTATGGTAATAAAGCACTAATTAAAGGTTTATTAAGATATATTTGTTCTCTTTTCAAAGACGGGCATTACTTTTGTCAAGAGATGAAGTTTCCAGTATCTCAAAGAAGCAGGGCTATGATTCAGCTGGTTAGTTACAAGTCTCTTATCTTTCGGAACCATCAGGTAAGAATGAAATTTCAGCCAAATGGGACAAGGAATCATATAATATTAAAGAAAATGTTACATAAGTTGTACCTTCGGATATCACTTCAGTTTGAGATGGAGGCAAAGTCAAGAGACAAGCCCCTTTACTCACATAGAATTATTTACTAATTACCAGTGATATAATCAACCTTTTTCCCCTTGAGAGCTAGAAAGAGAGACAGAGATCCTTTAGAGAGATGAAAGACTGCCGTTGGTCCTTAAATACTGACTCATTTCCACTGTGCATATTGGTGCCTTCTGAGAGCTGAAATAGCTGTCTTGGTTGACACAAGGATTTCTTTGCCATCCTAACAGACATAAAACTTACTTTCAGCTTACGCCTCCACGTTCTGCGATAACAATATTCAGCAATTTATTTGTGGCTTTCACAAATTCACAAATAGTTTCTAAGCACATCAGTGCTGCTTTCAACGTACAGATAGAGATGTTAATTTGATTTTGTCCAGCCTGCTCTAACTACAGTCAAAGACATCGAAATGTGTCCTGGATACACAGAAAGATCAGAAATCCGCCAGGCAACCTGCAGCTTCGCAGCTTTTTTTTTCTGTAAAAATATTTATAATTTGGCTTCATTGTACAGAGATAACAGTCAAAGTGTTTCTAATGGACCCATGTTGTTATTTTTGCATTGCTGGCAAACGTGTTCTATTATAGACTATGAATTTTATAATTAATTCAGACACATATTAATTAACTACTTAAACCAATTGTAACACATCAAAAACATTCGTTATTAAACTTGGCAACATTTCGGAAAATGTTTTATCATATCTTTATTGTACCTCTAATCTGACTTATTAAGACAGCAATCAATGCGTCTTACTCTTTACTGATAGAAACATATGTTATGAAGTCCGAGTTAAAATCTTTCTTAATTGAAAGAAAAATGTTACCAAATTAATGTGTCTGTTCACAGAAATGAATAATGTTTATCCATTAACACAATAGTTTAATAATAGTACAAATACGGATGTTAATTTTTCCCTTTATTCATTTTAAATGTTTAGTTAAAAAAAATGATTTTTTTTTTCATTTTGCATCATACTATTTTACTGTATGTGAAATACATGTATTTAATCACATTGAAGGTCTCTGTATTTCAGTTTAAGCATTTAACTGAAGTTAATAATTTCCTGACTGCTCTAATTAGGTCCGTTCTTTCATCACTAAGATCGTTAGGAACAGAAAAAAGGGGTAAAATCTGTAAACAAGAAAATATTTATGACCAACATAATCATGTATGATGTGTGTACGGATACTGGGCAGATCTTTGGCATGGTGCGAAAGTGAAAAATCATAATTGTGAAAGCAGTGATAAACATTTAATTATCTAAGACTTTATCTCTTATAAACCTCTTGCTCTGAATTAACATAAGAAGGGAAATACAATAAGCTGAATTTCGTCGATAACTGGAGACTTTAAACTAGTTTAAGCAGGTGTCACTTCCGGTTCAGAATCGGTTTCACAAGTTACCAGCCGCACTGTTACCTTAACCCTAAGCCAGGAAGTTTTAGTCTACGGTTATTCGCAACTGCAGTCAATCTATCAGTGAAACTCACTCTGGTCAATCGTTATTTCTCTGGTGCTGGCATTAGGATTGTTTGGCTTGGGTTTGAATCTGGCTTGGCATGCTTGTTCTGTGATTTGGATGTTTGGTGCCTTTTCTTGATTTTGACTGTTGATGTTCCTCCCTTCTGATTGGCAAACCTTGCTTAATTCCATGACCTTGTCCTTGCTGATACCCATTGCTGTGTGAGTGTGGGCTGTTAGGGACTGTCATTATTAAAGAATACCTAAAGTCAACTCTGTCCGAGTGTCGTGATGATGGGTTTACCCTCTGCTGTCTCCAGATCAAACCAGATTAGCGAAAACAGGAGCTTGAGCCCAAAAATCCCCTTTTTGGCAGAACAAAATTTTTGCGACATTGTGAGTGTCAGGGTCTGTGGCTTCTGTCAGCCATCCAAAAGGTGTTAAGCTCTTGGCTCCAGGATCGGGTAACTCGTCCTTTGGGTGATGGGGTGGCAGGAAACTCACAGGATAACAGGGGGAAGTAGAGCGTTTGTGAACACCTCTGACATGGGAGAAGTTACCATGAATGGAAGGAATCCAGTGGACACTGGAGCTACACTGGAATCTGCCATCAAAGGCCAGTGTTTATGATATGTTAGAAACCTCTAAAGCCCACGGTTGTGATTTGCTGTTTTAGTTTCACCTGTACCTATACCGACAAAAGTATTGGGACACTTGGCAATTATACCTACAGGAACTATTATGACGTCCCATTCTAAATATATTGGTATCAATATGAAGTTGGTCCCCCTTTTGCGGCTATAACAGCCCCCACTCTTCTGGGAAGGCTTTCTGCAAGATTGTGGAGCATGTCTGTGGGAATTTTTGCCCATTTATCCTGAACAGCATCTGTTGAGGTCAGGCACTGATGTTGGACTTCGCAATCTCTATTCTAGTTCATCCTAACTCTTGTGTATTTTACATCTTTAATTCTAAATTCTAGAATCTATAGAATTTAACCTCATGTTGAAAATGGACTGCGGTAACCTCAACCCCAAAAATAACACAGGGGCTAAAGGTGATCGATGGGGTTGAGGTCAGGGCTCTGTGCAAGTCAGTCAAGTTCTTCCACACCAAACTCACCCAACCATGTCTCTATGGACCTTGCTTTGTGCACTGGGGCACAGTGATGCTGTAACAGAAAAGGGCCTTCCACAAACTATTCCCACAAATAGAATTGTCCAAAATGTCTTGGAATTCTGAAGCATTAAGAGTTCCCTTAACTGGAGCTAAGGATCCTAGCCTAGCCCCTGCAAAACAACCCCATACCATTATCCCTCCTCCACCAATCTTTACAGTTGGCACAATGCCGTCAGGGAGGTAACGTTCTCCTGACATCAGTCAAACCCAGACTCTTCCATCAGACTGCCAGACAGAGAAGTGTGATTTGTCACTCCACAGACCACATTTCCACTGCTCCAGAGTCCAGTGGCAGCGTGCTTTACACCACTCCATCTGACGCTTGGCATCGCAATTGGTGATGTGAGGCTTGTATGCAGCTGCTCGGCCATGGAAGCCCATTCCATGAAGCTCCCGGCACACAGTTTTTCTGCTGGGCTTAATGCCAGAGAAAGTTTGAAACTCTACAGTTGTTGAGTCAACAGAGCAGAGTGCACTATGCGCCTCAGCACTTGGTGACCCCTCTCTGTTACTTTACGTCGTCTGCCACTTTGTGGCTGAGTTTCTGTTGTTCCTAAATGCTTCCACTTTACAACAATATCACTTACCGACCATGAAATATCTAACGGGGGCGAAATTTCGCAAAGTGTGTATGTGTGTGTCCTGCAACAGCCTGACATCCTGTTCAGAGGTGTGTTTCCCAAAAGCACAGTTGCTAACCGTGTTACTTTGCAAGTACATTGCTGGTGGTTCCCGAAACTAAAGTTTGAACTACGGAGGTAACTATGTTGTGAACTTACATAGTACGATCCATCGTTAAATGACACAGGTGTTTCCCAAAACTATAGTTTGAATAAACGTTCAAAAACACTATTGTTAAGTTGTGTAGTTCAAACTACAGCTCTCCAGTCGGAAAAATCGTAAATACAAGATGAGAGCACATGAATGCCACTACAAAGTCGTATTTACCATTGGGAAACTCGGGTCATGTCGTAATTACGATTTCCCAACTTCCTAGTCAGATCTTCCGAGTAGGACTTGAAGGCAGCATCAGTTCCGGGTGACTACGTCATCAATGGTGGAAAATGCAGTCGAAGGCGGGTAGTCACTATGTAAGTAAGGTGAAAATATTAAATGATCTTGCTGTACGAACATCTGTAATGTCAAGTGCTTTGAAAATGTAGTTGTAAGAGTACTATTTATGTACTTCTCTGCTCATGAGTGTGGTATGATTGGAAAGAATGTTGTAAGTGTTGTTGCATAGATGTCTGTTCAAGATACAAATCGATCATTTATTCATAATTGATTTTATGTAAATAATTCATTGAATGTAAGGTTAAAACATAAAGGTGTGAAGAGAGCTACAGATGTTATTAGCTACTTTGTTTGTGATATATGGTAGAATTCATTATGTAGGTAAATATATATTTAGGGCTGCAGGATTATGACATCACAATATAACATCGAGTAATATTGCGATTTTATAAGACCAAAAAGGAGATGAAATTAATGGAAACAAACTATTGCCAAATATAACTTATCGTTTATAAGTGTGTCTAGTCAGTCGGTGGTGTCACGAGTTCTGTCTACAGACACAAAGCAACACCGACAAATGTGATATGATTACTACGCACGCATACATCGCGATGACAATGCTGAAACGATGTATCATTCGGCCCTTAGTACACACAGTATTAAACAGGAAAAAGCATGGGGAAAGCAAATAAAAAACGCGGGCAAATTAATGGCTAAAAATAATGAATCACTTCTTAATCACTGAGAGCTTTCGTTGCAATACAAAAATATTTTTAAAAAATGCACCGGAGCTTGGATACAAACCTATTACCTTGTAGGCGAGAAATCTGCTATGGCGTGGTGGGTGTTATGAGCAGCCATCATTCCCGCTGGGCAACTAGAAGGCTGTACGCAGTGGCGGATCAGGAATTTATTGGTGTTTATAGGTGTTTACTTTATAACTAAAATTAAAAAACTAAAATAAACGTCATTACAGATAGGGCCGATTTCACAAAATGCATTATAGCTAATAGCTAATAGTTCTGTTTTTTTTTTTCTTTACAAGAAGCATCGTACAAGTATCATTATTAATATGAAGTTAATGATATTTTTGAGTTTTTAATATTCTTACTTTTATATGACTGATACAATACATTAATAATGTAATATCGGCATAAGTGTTATATTTCGAAAAAATATTACTAATTTTTTTATTATGAAGTGAGTTTTTGCACATGACCCGCCATGAGAGTTAGAACAATCAACGCTGGAGCCATTGTAGCTCGAACTACGGTGGTACTAACACAGTACGACAGTTTTGGGAAACAGTCATACTTCGGACGTTGGTTAGTTTTAACTAACATTATACGATGCATCGTTGATGCTAACTTCCGTCGTACGGGAAACGCACCCCTGACTGTTTGCTGCCTTATACCCTGTGTGACCTGAGATAGGCCCCAGACTCACCAAGACCAGCACTGGAGAAGTGGAATGGGTCAATGAATTCAGTTATAAAAGATAAGAACAAAACTGTTCTCTGAACCTTATTTAATGCAGTCCATAACTTAAATTACACTTAATGTGATAAAGTGAAGCCCTGTGTCTTGTGGGAGAAATTGATATAGCCTCTCTGTAAATGTTTACTCTGGAAAGACATGAACCATAATGTTAAAGCAGCCATTTCCAGGCTGATACCTGGAGGCTCAGTATTATTTGTCGCAAATACACTGTAACAGATTTTTTCACTGTGGTATTTTAGAGGCTCGGGGGAAATTTTAACTTTGGCTGTGTCAGCTTACAGACATTAAAACATTAAGTCAGTTTAGTATGGACAGGTCAGTCAATAAATATTAAGAATTTCTGGCATGTCTATGCTGAACGTTTGTAGCGCAAGATCAAAGTTTGTAAAACACTTTCAATGCAAAACCAATCACGAGGCATCTGTTAGAGTCACAATAGCTGTATAAGTAGAGGAGAATCATGAGAAGTACAAAATATCAGAATCCTCAGGACGATTAAATGAAACTCTGGAATGTTCTGAGTTTGAATTGGTTGTGTGGCCTCCACTTTGATGGAGGGAAACCTAGGCTTCCAACTACCCCTTGTCACAACTTTACTCTTATTCTGGTTGGGATGCCACTGTTCTGTACATATGCTGGGAGCTTTAATCAGCCACCTCAGCCCCTACCTTCTATAGATCAATATCAAGATTCTATGTTTTGTGTTCAGAATGTAGGTATGACCACTTCCAGTATATTGATTACATTGACATTAATATATTTGCCATTTTGCAAGGAAAAACAGTCTTTGCCCTATAGTTCTTTTAGCAAATATACTTTAATCTATACTTTTAAAGGTAATTGTACTGTTATCATTCTGCAAAGACAGCCCAACCCCTACATACAAACTGTGAGCACAATTGCCTCTATTAATTCAGATACAAGAATGACTTGATGCATTAAAACAAGACGAAATAACCTTCGAATGAATAGGCATGTAGTCATATTTAACATTACGTGAGTGGAAAAATAATTAAGTGCATATGAAATAGAAAGTGTTGCCGACATTTAAAGGCACCTTAGGATAATTTGTTTGTGGGGGTTGGGGGGGGGGGTTTATTGCATCCAGACACCCCCCCACACCCACCCTGTGTATGCCTGTGATGGCACATTCTCTTCCATCTCCTGTCCAAATTAAATTCACCATCCTTATCTGCTTTAGTTCAAAAGAGAATAGGAGAAAGCTGTCAAATTGCAACACATGACGTAAAACAATCACGTTAAAGTCAGGTCACTCAGAATGTATATTACTCTGTATATTACTCATATCAGATTGTGGGCCACTCATGTAGAGTCCAGCGTAATTATATATGTACATCAGATTGATAGAGGTGACTAGACACGCATTTCATGTCTGTGCATAATAGATTAACTCCATCCTCTACATTTTTCCCACTGAGAAATATAGATTATCTAATGTAAAAATCAATACTTTTCCTGTTAGAGAAACAAATATTACAGTGAGTTTAAGAGATCTGTGACCTGACAGCTCGTAAAAAAGCTGTCCGGTGAACATAAAAACGTAAATACAGAGGCTGAATTATAATTGAGGCGGGCCGTCTGCTGACAGTGGACAGCCAGTGATGATTTAGCCTGTTCATTAAGATGTTGAAGGTGGCGTTAACCTTTCTGTTTGACTGTTAACCTCGCTGTCACGCCGCCGTCAGACACACAAGGGGAAAAGCCAGTTTCTCTTTTTGAGAATAAACCTCCCATGTGCTGGGTGCGGAGGACATTTGGTAAGGTGTGCCACAGTACTGCTACCATTCTGAAGGCTCTTCTCTCTCTGTCTTTTTCTCTTACCAAAATGAGTGACTGGAGTGCTGCTATATATTTTAAAAATTACTTTGATGTGGAGATATATCATTCTCATTCGTCACTGTGAATCCCATAACCATCTCCACAAACTTCTGTGAAACCAAGGGGATATCCCAAATTCCTGTGACTATAATGGACTGTAAACTGAACACACCCCTTCTTGTATTGTCCTGGCTGAAAATGAGCAATCAGCCATATTACTTGGGAACAAACTGGAAAGGCTATATTAATGTGGGGGCCAGGTATGAATCTCCAAAAATGGAGAAAAGTTAGGAACTGGCTCTACCTTTTCAGGGACTTTAGGCAAAGCTTTAATTCAGAGGCCCGACTAGCAAGAACAGATCGCTTCACCTCCTCCACGGCACAGGTAATTCCAAGGCCTAAGGCCAAACTGTTTATTTTGCCTATAGCTAGAGCTGGACCTGAAGTCAGGTGACCAGTAGCCAATTTTTAATGACATAACACAGAAATCCATTTGTCTCTCAACCCCACATAGCCCACAAGCCCAGACCCATCTGCAGGCCCAACACCAGTCTTGTTTTCCTTGCCCCCCAATTAATGGCGAAAATTCCATGGTCTTTGTTTGTTCACCTGCCCTGGTTTGTAAAACCCCAAAGCCTGAATAAAGTCCCCCAACCCCTGTTCGTCATCCTGTGTGTGTAAGTCTTACCATATCATGCATTGCCATTTTCTAAAAACACTTTTTCATGTATGTGTATACTGGGACAATGAAAAAACATGTTGAATCGTTTCAACATGTTGAGTTATTTACATTTAAATTTTGGTTAAATGGACTCAGTTACTATTGATTAAGTGTAATTTATCACCTTTGTAAGCAGCAGGGTTTGGGACCTTGTGCCCCTCCCCCCAACCCCCTTGGCACTAATTTCCTGTTGATGAAAATCGTTTCCAAAGCAAATGCACCAGACTGTAGGTCCCCTTCCTCTTCCTTCAGGGGGAGACATCCTTATTCCAGGACACTCGAAAATGTGGAAGATATAGGAAATTATCCACAAGAAAATAAAAAACTGATACACACATCGGATGGCATGCATGAAGGAGCTGGAGAGCTAATCACTAAAATAAAGATATTACTGTATTAAAAATGGAAATAGTTGTTGGTTATTCTGCAAACTCAAGGAACTGCAATGATAAGTTTTTTTCAACTTTTAACTGTGGTCAATGCTAAGAATCATTGTAAAACAGCAGATGTTTCTTTCTATTTTAGGAAATCTATAATAATCTATAACATTTCTGGCCCTAGGGTGAGGTCGAGGAGGTCACTCTTTATTTTTGGACCTGCGACTGCCTTTGGCCACTGTCTGCACAGGCATCTTCCGACTGCGCAGAGCAACAGAACGTAAACTGATCTGATGTATTTTCCAGTGACGTACAGGTGTGTTGCACCAGGTGTATCTGAATGTTTATTGTTTTTATTAATTATTTACTTTCTGTTTGATAGTGTTGAAGGTGAGACATCCGAGAATCGCGCATGCTCTGATTGCAGGATTTCTTGATCATTGTTATGATTTGAGGGTGGCTGATGTTGCCCCTATCCCAGTGCTTCAGAGAAATAAAACCATCAGTGGTTTCTGCCTTTACTATGAATGAAAATTATCAGAATAAATCAAACCAAAGCAGATTCCTCCCGGTAGAAATTATTTCGATTTAATTTCTCGGTTGAGAAGCGAATGTGTAAATGGACTCCGATTTATGGCAATGCCATTTTAGAAAATGAATCCAAATTTCTGCTTAATTCTATTAACATTTAGTGCCAGAATTGTACGGGATAAATATCGACAGATTTATAAATCCTATAAATCACATCCGGGGAGATTTCAGCGATCTGCTAACTGATAAGTGGAGTGCAGCATTGTTGGAAACTCGTCCTTGGGCCCAGTGACGTTTCAAATTGGCACAGACTCACAGAAGGAGAGAGAAATGAACCTATATCGCCGTGACATGCCTGTCAGGCCCGGTTCCGGAGTACAAACCGTAGCATTTGGCATTGAACCATTTAGACAGCTTTCCACGGCACGTGCCAGCTTGTCTGCGGTGGTCGACTCAAAATAATCACAACACATTAAAACATTGTGCTTATGTAAACAGATTCAGGTATGCCAGCGTGCAAACACCAGGTACGCTGCTGTACCTGAACTGAACAGGGGGTCGAGTTGATATGTCATATTCTAATGTAAATTTTAGGTGCAAGTAAAAGGGTCATGTTTTGTAATAACGGCTTTTACTTGTATGTGATTTCGAATTACTGCAGAAACTCAAAAATGCTTTTAAAAATGGAATTCGCCATCTTTTATGATAAAATTGGAAGCCTACCAAGCCGAGTAAGGTGTTGTAGAGTGTGCCTGGATGTAATTGGAAATATGTTATGAGGTGAGGAAATGCCATGTGGGTATTAATATAAAAACCGTTCATTTATATTAATAAATCAATCAATCATTTCTTTATTTAATGTAACGCGCTTTTACAAGCTGGTTTGCCGCAGAGCGCTTCATCGTGATTTACGGTTAATGCCCTCTTATCTTTTACATGGCGTGTTAATGTGTGTTGTTTTGGTGTTTTTCAAATTCTCGAGTAAGCTAAAATGAATATTCCTGCATTTCTTTGATTGTTGTTTTAGCAGATTTTTAAAAATTACTTTATTATTTAAAATAAAACATATATCCGGTGCCCAAAAATACAATATAAACTAATAAAGCATTTTGTGTGAATATTAAAAAAGACAAAAGACTAGGCATTAAATGCATTTCATTATGTGTATTTTACAATACTCCGTTTTGACTCCAACACAGACTTTCACACATCAAACAATAAGACGCGCAAAAAGTGTTTTCAAAATGTATGTGCGCGCACGGTGAGTATGTATGATTTCATAATACATGTATCGTTCTGCTTTCATTAGTGCCGGGAGCCTGGAGGTTTTAGCCATTGCTCTCAATTTGCACAAGTAAAGGTTACAAACTCTCGCGAGGGACCGGCTGCCTCGGGTCATTTCAGAGCCCGTGTTTGTGCGCTTCGGAAGTGGTGACAATCAGACGGTCGGGATTTACATTCATTTGCTGTTGCGGGAAATGAAAAATGCCTGAGCGGCTCCATTATTTCAGTCTGAAATACTGTGGAGATTTGTTACAGCGGACGAGAGGCGTTTAGAGCGCAGTTTTGATAGTTTGATGAATTGGTGCGCCTATAGCGGCATTGGTTTTCATTTCGGCGTCACGTCAAATGAGCCGCTCTCATTTTTAGGTTTCCGAAAGACGGATCCGGATGTATACAGTTCATGTGTATGTGTAATTTTTTATGAGCAATTTACATTTCATCCTAAACCTATTTACTTCTAAGTAAGGCTATACAATTGCGTCTAGCCACCTATGCACTTTTAAAATGCACTTTATACGTCTTTGTTTTTCTTCTTTCCCCCTCATGTATCGCTGGATGATGGATGTATGAACAAACAGTTCCTTGTGTCTGGTAAAAAGGATGCGCGGAGAGGATGCTTAGAAAAATCCTCATCTCTTCCCTAAAAGGCCATGTGAGCATAAGCGATCGCTCTCTTTCTTGCTCAAACACCCAAAGAAGCCCAGACCACTGAAGTATCGCTTATGACCTGCTGTTTAAAACCCGTCGATTTATCTTCTTTATAGCTTCTAACAAGACGGGATAAAACATGCCGCTTTAAAACGTTCATGCAAGCGCTATAAATGCTGGAGACGGGCGACAGGAGGGAAGTTTCAACAAGGAAATTTGAGCGTTGCCTAAGGAGACGTTGAGCGGTGCAGGGTTAGAAGAAAAAATGACTTTTATTCTGAAAAAAAGATTAAATTATTTAGAGCAGGGGTAAGCAACCCTGATCCCGGAGAGCCGGTATCCAGCAGGTTTTCTATCCTGCCTGATGAGTTACTATCTGCCTGAGATCAGGTGTGGTTCATCAGAGACCAGGTAGGATGGAAAACCTGCTGGATTCCGGAATCAGGGTTGCCTACCCCTGATTTAGGGGTTCCTTTAAAAAGAAGACTGTAAAACAAACTCTAAGTAAAGCGCAGACTTCACAAACAGAAAACTTGCAGCATCTTTGTTCCTGTGTTGACTTCATAAATTAAAAGGTCAACAACAGCTGTTGTATCCCAGTCGCTAAATATATCCATTATTATTTTCTATTTGAAATGCAGAATAATCGCCCTCTGGAGACTGACTACTGTGAGAGGTCATCTGCAACAATTCATGTACAGATAGCTATAAATTTGCAGTTCGGCTGATTTTAATTAGACTTGGAGTTAAGGCCTAGAAAGACAAATCTTTGTCTCAAAATATGAAAAAAGCAGTAAAGAGATTATATTCGTAGTTCTTTATCAGTGATGTATAATTCATCTTCATCTAGTGATGTATTACCTCACTTAGAGTACTCATTTTACATTTTACTTCTTGTAAATTTGAAACTTTACAGATATCAGCTGTGTTCGCTGCGTCACTAATGAACAGCATTATTATTTATACGTATAGCCTATATAGTGCAACTTGAATTAAGCGTAATACTGAAAACTGCCGACCCATTCCTGTTAACAGTGCTAATGATAACATTTAATTGCCTGTTGTCTCATTTTGTTTTCTGTTGATTTATCAAGCACAATTTATCATTTTATAGTATTTATTAATATTATTATTGTGGATAATAGTGCTCTGGGATTAAATAGTTTCTGCTGTAATTGCTTGGCAGTAGTCGCCGAAGTTACAAATTCAGCACCATGGTCAGCTCTCTCTATGCTACGAGACAGCTAACCGTACTGATTTACAATTAAGCCTGCAAATTAAGACGCATTTGAATCTGCCCACTGAATTTACCTCGCCTGTCCGCTTTAACCTGCTGTTTCAAATGACTGCATTAATGGGCTTTGTTACACATTGAGGGGATCACGGGCATTTCCAGCACATTCTTTAGGTAATCCGCGTGACAGTGTCTTTTATTCCATAAAAAGTTGGCCTGAATCACAAAATTCTTAGGGCTCCATGTAGGCAAACAAAAAAAGGGGGGGGGGGGCGTCAAATGAATAAATAAATAAATAGATAGATAAATTTTGAAGTGCATTAAATCAACTCGGAGCTTAAAATAATTAAAGTCAGTTCAAAATGACTAGCGGATGGTTGCGCGGCGAAAATGCATTTTGAAATTGCGACTGACGGCGTTTGCTTCTCTGAAGGGAAATCAATGATTTTGTGGTTGTATGGCAGAGGCCCTCTGGACGGTATTTGTTTCCTCGTCTTCCTCCCCAATCACCGAGAGAGGCCGTCCGCTGGTCCAAACATGTCATGGAGCTGCCGTATTTCTACATGCATACAGTTATCGATCGGATAATGAAATTGGCTGCATAGACCACACGATATATGTAAAGCTTAGATTGTCTCCATTTTCTGTCCTAATATTAGAAGACCTTGCTGATTTTCAAATACAGACGTTACCTGAATTTGTCATAGGTCTTACAGTGTCATGCGGGTAAGTGGGTGAGAGCTCTGAGCAAATGCACAAAGCATGTAACGTTCTTCTCTTTTCAAAAATTGACCTTCAAAATAATAAAAGAAAAATTTTCAAAAAGGCTTTCAGCATGACGTCATGTGAACAACGAGCTTTGACTTTGGTATGCCAAGTTTTATGTTCCTTTGGATAATGTGTTGTGTGTATTGAAAGGCAATTTATCATTGTTCTGGAAGTCTGCATGGTATAATCAGAATACATGTGCTATAAGCAACGAATTAGTTCAAAACAATGCACACACGTGTTTGAAAATAGGTTTATTCCTGCAGTGGTAACTCTTCGAAAGTATATTCAAAAATGTACATTTTATCAGGTTTCCATAATTGCAGCAAATTTTAGGCATGATTTCAATGCATTTAACAGATTTTGTTTTGCATATAGTATACCAGTTTGGTGAAAATTCACCCCCCCCCCAGTTCTGTTTTATCCAAAAGGCATATTAAACTATTCAACAGTGTACTCACATATGAAAACCCCAGTTATTCTATAAAATATTAACCGAGTGTAAGATTGTTCTGAAATATAGTGTGAGAATGCTAGAAGATGTATTGTCATATTAAATTAGAGCTAAAAACGCTACAGCCACAATAAATTGTATTTATGCTAATGGTTAGGTATGATTAACTGCGTCTATTAAAAGTGAGGAACGTGTGTGTCCCTTTTCTCCAGGATGGCTCCCTCTCTCTCTCTCTCTTTCGCTCTCTCTCTCTTTCGTATATATTCATAATAACCAGCCAGATTGTGGTCACCCTCCCCAGAGGTCTCTGTGAAGGCATTGTTGCAGCAGCATGACCTGGGGTGTAATTGGGAGGCGCCTTGTGGGGCGTGCGTGATGAAGACTCTGTTACTCAGGCACAGCAGCTTAAACAACGCAACTCGGCTGGGAGTCATTCCTTGACTCCTAGTCATTATTGGACACAATTAAACATTGTCAGATTGTTGGTTCGTAAAGGAGAGTCACTGTCGATCTCAAGCAGTAAGTTGATCTCTAGTCACTAAAATTATTAAGATAAATGATCAACTCTGCTAACCTAGGGAGAATCCATTGAGTTCAATAAGAGAGACCTCAACATTAAAGCACTATGGAGTCATTTTGAGAAAGTTACATTATTGTTCCATTTATGACAGAACTGAATATGAGTTAAACAGGCATTTGGTGGAGAATGTAAAATAAAACCAAACATGCGCTAAATGGGGGGTGAAGTGGGGGTTTTAAATTGATAGCATTTTACACCCCTTAATGACATGCAATTTTAATTAGCTATAATGCAGATTAATTGGCTTTTTAATTGCTGGTACATTGTTCATGCAAGAGCTTTGTCATTAATACAAGGCATGTAAAATATTAATGAAACTCCTCCATTTTAGTACACTAAGGAACTGAATCTTGACACAGGCTTGCTAAGAGGAATTAATTATGATAAAACTTAGAAAGCTTAGAGATGCATCTCTTTACTGCAATTAATGTTGCTGGTCTGACAAAATATATAAATACCAAACATTCACAGTTTGACGTTTTGGATGCCATGTCAACTGTTGGTCTATTGCAAGCCTTCAATACAAGTGCAATTGGTTTGAGAATAGATGGGAGGAAATGAGATCTTTCTATGTTATAAAAGCTGTAGTAACCCCCCCCCCCCCCAATTCGTCTTTATTTGTTTTATCTTACCAACATAGTATGCTTCCAGTAGGGTGGAAGCAAAAATGTGGACTGTCTGGCAGGGAGCTGGGAGGGGGCAAAGAGGTGGACCATCTGGGGGTCCCCAAGGATCGGGTCACTGTCCTAGCATCTTCTGGGTTGCCATTTTCTAGTTCAGGTCCCCAAACACAATCAAACTGCAACTCCACCTTCTGCAAATCATTTGACTGAGATAAATCCATCTGGTGATAACTGACTTCACACATTGCGATTTATGTAACAAAGCAAACATTCCTCTTTCAATGGGAGTGAACTTTATAACACCATTTCCAAACTGTTACTAAACCCAAATTCCAAGCTGTTAAGAGCAGCAACTTTCAAATAGTATTTTGGCTGCCATACATGGCATAAAGGCTGGGCTGTATACCTCATATCGTTTGGCAAAAGATCATAATGTTTTACTGTGAAATACTCTTAAAGTGAACCGAAGAGTATAAGAATGATCTATCTATCAATGCATAACCTCTTATTCTGGGAAGCAGAGGGCACAAGGAAGGAAGCACCCTGGATGGGAAACCAGTCCATTACAGTGCACACACATATTCAGGGCAATTATGAGGCATGGATGCCCATGAATTATGCTGTGGCATGGTGACTATCTTTTATTCTTCAAGTTTCAGGACGTAAATACTGCTGTAAGCCTGGCTTCTCTACCCTCTGCTCCAATGGATGTGCAATGTCAAAGTTTACATATAAAGTTACCAGCAGGATCCTAAGACCAGGGACGGAGATCTGGAAACAGAAGAAAGACGAGTCAAGGGTCAAGGATTTCCAGCCAGTTTCATTTATTGTGATTAAATGCATCCAACTGGTAACCTTGGAGAGACTGTAGACGTTTTATAGTCATTTGGAGGTTTTTCTTTAATATATTCAGTGTGCCCTCATAGAAGGCTGTGTCCTTGCAACAGCCTCAACAGTGTGTTTGGCAGAGCAAAGACAGGATTGGCCCCACTCAAAAGCTTACTGTACCCCCTCGGATATTTCAAAAACTAAATAAAGCAACTAGAACCGAAAGCTAGCAACTTGAGTTAGAAGATCATAACTAGCTAGCTGGTTATCATAATATGCTACTTCAACATCTCCTAAATTAGGATTGTGTTTATTTAATATTTAATGACTGTTTGTGGCCAACAGGACCCCACAACATTCGAGGACCCCACGCAGATGTATGGTTTGAGTAGTGATAAACACTGCTACTGAGCAGGGTCTCTCAAGGCATTGACCATTGCGGGATGCATCTCTGCTCTTTGCTCATCCAGCAGTGTTGAATCAGACAGGTGATGGAGCCGGAGGTGTGTGGCCTACAAGAGCAGGCCCTCATCATCATCTCCTGGGAAGCATTACCTACATCCCCTGCTTCTCACTGGCCTCAATGGCCTTACTTTGGCCATGCAAATTGTCCAGACAGAAAGTTTCAGATGTTACAAAAAGTTAAGCCAATAAAATTATGAAAAGAAGTGAAATGTTTGCATAGCTTGATCAAAAACAAAAAACCAGCTTGGCCATAAACGATGTAAGTTTGACTCAGGTATAAATGCTTTGTGTAGACGGATATGTGGGAAAGCATAAAGGTTTGTGGAATCTATATTTATTGTGCTCTGACATTAAATGGTTTTTGTTCACTTTATGCAGGTAATTGTTCCATTGACATTAAAACATTAAACTTTATCTGGTCTTTTTAGATGTCTAAGGCTCAACCCAGTCAGCTTGGTCCTTACAGACAGAGGTGGAAAGTTCAGGTCCAGAAAGAACAAATCCAGACCAAGGTTTTGTTTCAACCAACCGGTTGAGTATAAAGAGTCACAGAGTACTGAACTGGTTAGGTGAAACAAAACCTTGGTCTGGATTTGTACTTTCTGGACCTGAACTTTCCACCTCTGTCTGTAATGTATTACTTTTGTCAGTAACTTCCCCAACACTGACTCTGTGCCACATGGATGTATCTTCCAGCAAATAGTTTCAAGATTCAAGAGTTTATTGTCATGTTCACAGGACACAGTCAGTTACACCATGCAATGACAATAATTTTACTCTGCGTATTCATCCAGCCACCGGTAAACACAAATCAAACACAAACACAAATTAAGATGCTTCAAAGATAATATATATATGAATACAATTATGAACATAAATGCATAAACACAGTGAAATGTAAAGTAAGCAAAGTGCAGTGTAAATATGTACACATATAATGCAAGTATTGTGAATGTTGTGCAAAATGTAGAAGTCTATGTGCAACTATGTCCATTGTGGGGGGGGTAGGGAGTTTTGGAACTCCCTAGATGTTTTGGAACAACTGGAGATGAGGCATGATGTCACACCATGTGAAAGCAGCAAAAAAAAATGTGGGACTTCTTCATTGTCATCAGAGAATTAGGGCAAACTGTCAGATCTGGACCCAAGGACAGAAGGTCAGACTTTACAGAGCTGTACACTTCACTTATAGAAATGCAGACAAAACTTTCAGCTACTATCAAGACTGCATCACCTGTACAGAAACAAACTGGGGAAAAATTCCTCAGCTATAATTTTGCACTGAATGACGAAAAAATTTGTTTAGTTTCGTACATCTGCATTAACACTAATGGAAGACTAAAATTAAATGATTTCTTAGGACACATGTGACCCAGCTCCAGAGCCAATCTCCCGGTGGCTGGACTTAGGCCCCTATCTCAATGCGGGCCTTATTTATTGTTGTGGGTGACAGAGGAAAATGGTTATTGCTACATTTCCGGGCACTGTTTTCAAATTGATTCACAGGACAGCCGGGAAGATCCAGCGGTGAAGCAAAGAGATAGGGCGGAAATAATAAAATAAACAAATAAATAAATCGAGAGGGCTGTCATTTGACATCCAGATGATATCCCCTTCTCTCTCTCTCATCCTCTCTCTCTCTCCAGGGTCTAATTGGGGGCATTGGGACTCAAGGAGGTAACTCCTTATTTACAGAACAAAAATCAGGAAAAGGAGGTGCAATCGCATGTGTGCCGCATGTCATTCTCTCACTCTGTGGGTTAGTAAAACTCTTCTCCTTAATGCAAAGTCACAGGAGAATGACACTAAATTAAGAAACAAGACCTGGAATTAACATATGCAGCATTGCATTTTGGTAAATCGGACATTGAATATACCAAATCACTTAGGAATCACTCAACTTAGAAATATGCAAAAACCATAAAATTTTCAATGTACATTATTTGTATATGCTGATTTAAATACAATTGTTGTTATTTTCCTACTTATTTTCCTAAAGCAAACAACAATTTTTGTTGCCTGTTAAAAATCTCTATAGTTGCCTATAGCTTATAAGGTCAGAATAATGCAATTTAAAGCATAGCTAATAAGAAGTAAAATCAAGAGGCTGCAAGCTGCTAGCACTTCCATAGGAAGCCAAAGCAGTATTTTTAGCAGGCTCTTTGTCTGGCTGCCAGGTACGTGCTGTATACTCTGCCCTGGCAGATCTGGGAGAGGCGTTTTACTGTTCTTGGAGTCTGCTTTGCTTCCGGTTTTCTGTCCTCCTCCTGGGCTTCTTCCCTGCCCCCCCCCCCACACCACCCCCCTGTTCACTCATTAGATAGCGGTGCCCTCTGGTCTATATTTAGAGGTGATAGTTGTACAGCGCGGCCGATGGCAGGCTGCCTGACGAGCTCTCCCGTTCCTGCTCGCTCCTTCTAAGGCGAGGTCTGCCCTGGTGAACAGCCTGAGCCGGTGTAGGCAGTGCCGGGCCACTGCCGGGTGTGGCTTTCACAGGACAGCACATGGGCCTAATGTGTGGCGATAACAGCAGGATCATGGGCAGGGAGAGTTGGAGGTCCCACTGGTCATGGGAGAGGGCCAGATGTTTTAAGGTTCCACTTGCACCGAATTAGATCCATCCATCCATCTTCCAGCTGCTTATCCTGGGATCACTGGGGCCCTGGAGCCGATTCCAGGCAGCAAAGGACATGCCACTGGGGGACACCCTGGACAGGATGCTAGTCTTTTGCAGGGCACATACACTGTAAACAACGTAGAGACACCAATTAGCCATTAACCATTATTGGACCAGGTCGGGAAACTTGAAGAAAACTGAGCCACTGTACCATCCCCAAAAGAAAGCAGATCATAAATTGCTAACATAAATTTAGCAGCTAGTATTAACTATTTATTCTCAGCATTAATTATAGTCAGCACATAGTAAAATATCTCTCTTAATAGCATACCTAGTGAAATACTTGCTTAAGACTATTCATTATAGAAACTTGCTTTGAATCAACCTGTACTATGACTGAACTTGGATAACAATTGACTTGTTGAAGGCTACATTTTGCACAGGAAACAAAAATGATATCTTCTTTTCCTTCTCTTTCCTAGAGACCGGAGATATTTCACGTAGCATGAGTAGCACGAAGGTCCGGGACAAGGGTGTAGCACACGTACACGCAACAGCAGCTCCGGCACCAACCTGTCTCCTTTATTGATGACCGCGACCTCCCGGTGAAGCCCTCGGACATCCCTGCTTTATGCGCAGCCGCTGGGTAGAGCTGGAGGTGAGAGGAACATCCCTGGAAACCACCCCCTGTTGACTAGTGCTGTGAATTGCACCAGAGAGGCTTAGTATTTCCACAAATAATCTGGTAATAACAACATATAGTAATAATATTGTTACACGTATACATTACTACCTTATTACTAAGTAATAATAACATAATAATAATAGTAAGAAGAAGAAGAATTATTAGTAGTGATGCCCTTATTTTTAGCATTATTATTGTTATTGTTGTTATATTTTTATTAATTATCTTTGCCATTGTTTTTCCATGTTTGTGCCTGTCCTTGTCCTTCCCTACTGATTTTCTTCTTTCTTCTCTTATAACGGATTAATCCTGGGTCTTCAACTCAAATTCTCATCAGAGATGTTTTCGTTAAAAACAGAAAAATACTTTTTTAGCACTAATCAGAACTTGATTCAAAAGTAAGGCTGGAGACGGAATGATATTGGTGTCACGATCCACAAGTAAGAGCTGTTAATGGGATCAAGGAAGACTCACCCGCACGCAAGGGGAATGGGGAATGCGTGGAGGTGGGTGGGTGGGGGGGTCAGCCTGGGAGGCGGGCTGGAATAGGCTGACCGCTGGCTGTCAGTCCTCCAGGTGCATGGCACGGAATAGGCGTGAGCACGCATGCGGGTGCCTGGGCGCGCCTTGTCTTTCCCGCCGTCGCGGGTGAGCGGTGTCTGAAGCCCTTGCTGAGCACGGGGTCATTTGCATTATGCTAATGTCAGATGCGCGCCACTGTCGTAAAGGTGATCGATTCCTCCGGTTCAGCGCATCACCCCCCTACTCCCCACCCCATGACATTTGGTAGAAATGCCATTCAGGATGGGTGCCGTCTTTTGGACTCTTTCCAGTACCTTAAAAGTCTGCAAAAAGCCCCCTAAAAAAAGTGTTTAATCCATCGTTTTAAATCTGACTTGTCTGGCAGCTACCAGGTTCACTTTTATCGGGTTTAAATTTTACGTTTTTACTGTAGGTAAGAATCTGCTCTGATAGAGGTCTGCTTCCCATCGGTAAGTGTTGTTATTTTGTTTCCTTGTTGCTAGTGATCTGTGGGGAGTTAGTTAAGGTACTTAAGAATTTTGGTTGGAGGATTAGCAGTTAAGACCCAAATTTGTCCCTCTCATTGACACTGATGTCCTTAAGCTTTTCCTCACTAACAGACCTACTATCTGTCCCCATCTCCCCTCATCTCCTTCATTCCAGCAGTCACCTGTGTACTCACTGTCAACACTGGTACGTTCCCCACTACATGCTTGAATAACTCCGCAGCTTAAAAAGCCCATAGTCAAACCTTCACAATTAAAAAAAAACAGGGATTCAGCAGCTAACACTGCTTGGGCCCCTAAATATGGATCAGTCTCACATCTCATTTCTGTTAAACACTTGAGTGCGTTGTACTCAATCAAGTTTCTGAGATTCTCTCATAGTTTGGCACTCATGAGACCTCTCACCTTACTGTTGTGCACACCCTACGTTTTGCTAAAGCTAAATTTATATTCTCTTCTTGTCTGGACCTGTCTGCAGCCTTCGATTTGATATGACGGCCCATCAGATCCTCCTGTCCACACATTCTCAACTTGACATCATAGGAACTGCATTGCAGTTTTTGAGTTTTATCTCTTGAGAAGCAAATTGAAGTTACATCAGGCATCAACTTGTGTGTCTCAAGGCTCAGTTTTTGGCCCCCTCCTATTTTCTCTGTACACCACCTCTCTGTGCTCAGTCATTACAAGGGGCATAGGTTTGGTTTCTACACTGGTAGGGACCAAATCAGCTCCAAACCCTCTGCCCTTCTTAACACAAACATTGTCAGAAAAAAAGTACCAATTTGTACCTTTGAGGGTACTATTACTTGTCACTAGGGTTGTACCCTCAAGGGTCCACTAATTTTACCCTTAGCTGTAGGAAAATGTACCTTTTATTCTAATGTAAGGTACAGAAAAGGACTATGAGGAACATTTTTATATCATTGGGGGGACATTGTTGTTTGTGCATTGAGGGACAAAACTATAACAGGGCTGAACCCTTTTTTCTGACATGGTACTCCCACAATATTGGCTGGGACATGTCCCTTCCATCCATACCCAAATCTACACTCTTGTCTCACAACATGATTGCTGTTACTCTTGACTGACAGAGCTGCCAGCATGTGCTGTGAATCCAACAGATTCACAACGTTGCAGAACATCTGGTACTGAAGCAGCCAAAATGCTGTCATGTTGTACCTCTCCTTGTCTCTCTCCAGTGGCTCCCTAAATCTTGGTGCCTCATGTCAGAGCTGTTAATGAAGCAGCATCTGCCTACATCCAGTTGCTCCTCAGGATCATCTCATCCTCTGCAGTCAGCAAGTGATTGTTGACTGGTGATTCCCCCATCATATGAAACTCATATAGGCAGTCCGCAGGTTATAAACAAGATGCGTTCCCTAAGTATGTCTTTAAGTCGAATCTGTAGGCATGTCAGAACAATAATAATATAGTATATAATAACAATAATACAGTAAAATAAAAGTACCTACATATGGTATTATACTGTACCTGGAGCTGTCGAACTGCTGAAACCACACAATGTTTTCATGCGCATCAGAAAGTAGTGCTTGCATTCATTATTACAAACCATTGTATTTAACTCAAATGTTTAATATAATAGTCTTTATAGCAATCCGTTCGTAAGTACAAGTTGTCCGTAACTTGGCCGTTCTTAACCCGAGGACTGTCTCCACTAGTGTCGCGACTCTGACTTGTCGATTAGCCTTCAGAAAACAAGATGTATGACAGAACAGCTCAACCTAGGCCATCCATCCATCACACCAGGTCTTCTGTGCCCTGAAACCGACAGCATTGCTAACTGTTCTGCTTAACTAAGGTTGGGTTCAAACTGAACCCAGCCCAGAGTGCTGAATTACCTGGTTAGAAACTTGGGGGCAGGTGTGACAACTACATGTTTTTCATGCATGGTGCCTTAATTGGCAGAATGCGCTACTTCATGGATTCTACAGACTCACTGACAACCGATATAAGACCCACCTCCACAGCCCTCTGTCTTTGACTGCTCCTATAATGGTTTCATTTGGCATCACTCGATGCTCTGTTGTATTTTGCACTTAGACTTAGTGCCTGCTATATTCTCTTGGTGTTATCTGTTTGATATTAGTTTCTGCAGTGTTTAACTTGTATAACTTGTGTTCCCATAACTATCTTGCAATTGGTCCTGGTCACTCACTGGAAGCTCAGCCTAGCAGCACTTACAGCGAAATTGGCTCCTTGATTGCTGTAAGCTGATGATGTGTTATCTGCCTCACTTGCACTTCACTTTCAGATAGTAGTGCCAGCTATAAATAATAACAGCCTTTTAGAATTTGCTTTCCCTGACAGAAGTAGGTACTCCACCTTTTAACTGTTATTAGTAGGGAACAGTCAGCTTGTCCTTTGAGGGGAGAAAGTATGTTTTGCTTGTAATAATCCACATTTGTTCCACTGGATAAAGTACCAAGTCATTGTTGTTACTGTCTGCTTGCATTCTGCTCTTTCAGTTCTAGACTGAACACTTTCCCTCACAAAAAGAGGCCATGTGAACGCCAGATAGGCCCACAGATGGAGGGCAGACAGGCTGTCCTGGAACAGCGTTGGTGTGAGACCCATATGTCGAGTCTCTCCACTCTGATCCCCATAAAAGTAAATTTGTATCCACTAAAACAGATTTTTTCTTGATAGAGCTCAAATTATCTTATTACGTCTACCTCTAAGAGTAGATCTTGCTCTGAACCTTTCCATAAATTGGTGTATGTGTTTACAGAGCAGCAAAAAAAAATCTAATTTTCGAAAAGATTTAAATGAGGTGCTGCATCATTTTGTAATTACCCTGAATTGCTAGCTGTTGTTATTTCATAGGGCCTCTTTTTAAAGTAATTAATCCAATTTGTTAAAAAATCACAGGACATCTTAGGTACAGCTTTAACCTATCATGGCATTTAATCAATAGCCCATTCATATGGGAAAAAGCCATATGTTTGTATGTTTTATAACAACAAACAAACTAGTCATGGATGGAAACAAATTGTTTGTGGTAGCAGAAGTTGTCCCACCTGCTGATTGTTTGACTGTGCCGACATTTAGTGACATCACACTGTTTTTTTTCTTTTTTATTGGCTCAAACACTTGGCGTGTTCCCCTTCCTGTGTAAATAAGGGTCAAAGCAATTAGGATTTATGTGGTCTGATGGCACTGGCAGGTGCTGTTAACAACCACCCCTTATAACTTGTAGAGTTGCCAGTCTAAACAGCACTAGGCAGATGCTTGTATACACATCTGAAATCACTTATTGGTGCCTTAAGTCTAAAAATACAGATTGTGTAGGGAGAAACTTTCAGCATGTATACTTATACTGCTGAATAAAAGGTGGGAGGTTGTCAATGCTGTGAAAGACATGATTATGTAATGTGCATGTGGGTTTGACCAGATAAACCTCCCAGTCTTTGCATTCTCATATATTTACTGTTTTCTGTTTGCTCTCTTATATATATCTCTTATATTTTCTTTTTACACATAGAAGCAACCCGAAGCACAGTGCATTTTATAGGGCACAGGTACAAAGAAACGGCACTGCGGTCTATGTTTGTGTGCGCATCTATTTGGCAGAAAAGGAGTCTGAAGGTTTTGATTGCAGTGTCCGCTCCTCACAAATGCTGCCTCATTTCTTCCATGTAAAAAGAAAAGTTTTATGTGCATTTTGAGTAGAGTCTCTGATGATGAGCGGCAGAGAGATATTCTCCAAAGGAGAACATAGAGCCTCCTGACTTTGTTCTATATGGTGCTTTATCGGAACAAAAATGTACAAATATATATTCCAGAGCTCTATACCTTAATATATCATACATGCGAGATTTTTTATGTAATTTTTTGTTCTGTGTATTTTTAATGTTTATTCCCAAACACACCTTACCAGGACCTTCACCAGCATTAGTGGTCTGTATATGGGTGGCTGGACCAGTCGCCTTTCTGGGTGTGTTTGTGCGTAATGAGAAAACAGGTCTGTGTACCTGCCACAGTATCAGTGCTCATTCCAGGACTGGTTGATTTTCATTAATAAGAAATTACTTTTGCTCTTAAATAAATTTACTCTACCCTTTGGACTCTGGAATAGTGCTAGAAGTGCCAGTCGCAGATTAGAATATCTGCAATCAATAATGACTTCCTATATATCTTTGTATAACCAGAAATTTAATGATTAATATACTCAAAAGTTTGACAAGTTCCACTGATGGGAACAGTGGAAAAAATCTGGGCTTTTTAAACAGCTCCTGTGCTGGTCCAATGTCTGGAAGACACAGTGTGGCTTCTGAACACGCCAAGAGGTGCTCAGCATCTCAGTGGGCTGCTAATATGTGTAATACAATGTGAAAGGGCATATGCATGTGTATAAAACTGTTCTGATGTCATCATTATACTATATTATTGTGAATTATTGGGCCTGCCTGTCTGGAGGGGTGACATGTCTTTTTGAAATTTTTGCACTGAATTTATTTATGTATTTCCACTTGTACTTGTGTAGTTTTGCTGTTTGTACTTTTTCTTTAGTTTGGTGTTTTACTTATGGTTTGATCGTGTCTTGTGTTGCTGGAGGACTCGCAGAGTAGGAATTTCATTGTACAGTGTCCCATTGCCTCTGGTAAATATGATAGTAAACTTGAAGTTGAAGCTGAAATGGGAAAAATCCTTTCAACCCTTTTCCACACTGCTGTGTGGGAAGGAACAAAGAGTATATGGGGTATAGCTGGGATTGTGGTGAATCAGCTGATGGAGAAATTGTATAGAAAACAAGAAAAATCAGCACAGTTAATGTTAATGTTTGTATTCTCCCTGTTTTATTGTTTTTGGCACATGAAAAAAATGGTGTAATGATGGGAGAAAGCCTTTACATCCTTACTGTAAATCACATTTTATGTCACCTACTCAACATTGTCCAAATTACGGCTTACTTGCTGAGAATGAAGTGAAAACGCAAATTAGTCATTTTGTCCCTCATCACTGCAAAACAAATCAGGTTTAAATAAAAAAATATGAAATTTCCACACTGCCCAGAGCTGGGCTAATAAGAAGGCCAACTCAAGCTGGCTATCACCTGTCATCTGCTTTCTTCATGAACAAGAGACAACCGAACAAAAGTTAACCTTGACCTCCTCCTGGCCCCGTTCCTCCTTCCCACGACCTCATCGGGATGCCCATGACCTTATCAAAGCAACGGGGCACCCGAGCAGATTTGCGCAATCAGAGGGGCTATAGTTAGACAAAAAAATTAAACAGAATAATTAATTCCCCCGACAGGGATAATATGTCCAGCGGCCCAATAATTCACAATAATATAGTATAATGATGACAACAGTACAGTATATAATCTACAATATACATAGTGATTAGTAATATACGGCTAATAAAGTTCATAATAAAGTGCAATAATTAGCATGGGGCAAGGGCAGACAAAAGTTATTTCAAAATGAAGGGTATTAATTATTCTTGTTCAATTTATTATTTTACTCTCTCCCTTGATACCAATCTTCATCAATAAAAGATAAGGCTTTTAATTTAGATTGCTCATTTTTAATAAGCTATCTTAGGTTGTTTAGAACGGATATTGCAGGTGTAATGAATGTTTTTTTTTTTCCCTGTACAAAAAAAAAACAAAAATGAGGTTCTCATCCAATGGGTTCTCCCAAGCGTGACAAAGAGAATCCTATATGATCTCCAGATAATATTTTTAGTGCGTCTATGACATTTCTGTCTATGGAAACTTTAGTTTCACCTATTTGCTGCTGCATTTTTTTAACGGAGCCGTTCAAGTGAGCTGCTTCATCAAGGGTCCATCAGGAAGACCCCTCCCATTTTTTTTTACAGCCGATGTTTGTCTTTCGTTTGGGTTTCATTTGGCTTTTGTTCAGCTTTCGTTTTCACTCCTTCTATTAAAGCTTCTACCATTCCCACCTTTAATAGCAGTGAATCTGGTATCTTAAGGGAGTGCCAGTTCACGCCATTGTCTAAGGGCTACAATCTATTTATCCTCGCGCAGTTAACTGTTATAATATTATTTAATTTCCATTTAATTAACTCAGCCAGATGACTTTGCATGGAATTTCCATAATGTGAACAGGACAGAAGTTTCAGTGACGGGGAAAAAGAGTGTATGAAACGGTCACACACTCTCGTTTTGCTGGAAGCAATATCAAAAGATTTCAATGAAAGATGAATAAATGATTAAATACACAAAATTACAAGAAATCATTGTACTGTTGTGTCTGCACATTGAGGTACATAACCGTATAAGATGCATAACCCTTTAGTTTGGTACGTACTGCACCGTATGCAGTAAGTAGTATGTACTGTGTCTGGGTCAACTTTCTGCATTGTATTATTTGAATATGCACAAAACTGCTGTATTTATCACATACCTTGTGTTTACTTCTCTCTGTTGTCTATCTTGTGTCTTATTGTGTTTATTTTCTGTCCGTGTTACGGCCTAATTACTAGTTGTGTGTTGTCATGGAATTTTCAACAGTAGCACCAGGCTTGGTCATATGACACTAAAGAAATACTTTCTGTAGTTACCAAGCACAAGTGTTTCTTTAGCATGCCATGATAACTATGTTTGTGGGTTGAGTATATTAGTTTAAGAATGTGGGTCTGAAGTGAATGATTCGTGTGCCCAGTAAACAGTTAACGTGGCGTGGTCCCTTCTTATTCATAGGCACTGTAAGTTTTTATATCTGTCTAGACTGCCAATTGATCATGGAGAGTGGGCCGCCACTCCCCATCTCGTTAAATGATGAAATGAGGCCAAGATGCACCACACATATTAATCGTGAATTTCTAAAGGTGCGGGCCAGCATTGGACAGCACCGTTTAAAAGCAGTTTACAACAGAGACCAGCTTTTTGTCCATTTATGGTTTTGATTGTTTGTTTCATTTTAACAGACCTCTTGTGTCAAGTTCTTAGAAAGTCCTTAGAAACTGAAAAAGTCAAAACCAAGAGAGTGACTGTAAACTCTTTTGGCTTAAATGGTAAGTGAAGCCTATTCATTTTGCTTGGGGTGGACCAGCAGTAAACAACATCTAAAACACAGCCCTTTGTTGATTGCAAAAATGGAGTAGGTACATCATCAGTCTGAGAGTGCTTTTCTAATGTGTAGCTATAAGGAATTACATTAACAAAATTAGAAAACAAATCTTCAACTCTATAATCCATATTTTAAACTCTTAATATCTATATGCACATTTATTACCAGGCCAAAGAAAAATACATATATATTTTCAAAAACATTGAGTAAATTTATCGGGAGACAAAATAATTTAACATGGCAAAATACAAGGCTGATAAACTAGATACCCAATTTATTAATAATCAGATACTGAGGCTGTGAATGTTAGAATTTCACTATTTGGTTAAAGGAAGGATGAGGGAGATATATAAAATAGCACAGCTGGGAGAGATCAAGCTCTAGTAGTGAAAGTGAAGCTTGAGACTTACGGAATAAAACGATATTTGAATTCTGCTCTTTTATGGCATGAGTGGAGCCTGAGTGGGGCCTGCCTGGCCCGTCTAAATCTTAAAGCCCATGTCAGTCAGTCCCAGGGGGCTCTTTTTATTCAAGACTATTAAATTCTGAGATTGAAATATCAGGTTTGGCCTAAAAAAAGAGGTTATAGTGAAAGCTGACCTGCCTTTATTTATGTTAAGAAATCCTCAATGACATAACAACAGCTGACAGCAGAGTAAATGTTTAAGCTTTGCAGAAACCTTAGTACAGCATATTATCACATGATTGCGCATCTGAAGGAATGAGAACAAATCGTGGCTGTTCTCTCCCAAAACGGTATAATTTCAGATTGCAAGCAGACTAAATTGGTCTCTGTCATTTACAAGTGAAATAATCAATAACGGAGTTTACAAAAGTGATTAAGAGTCTTTCAGAGATTGAAATAAAACATTTTGTCAGAAAACTTCTATACTTGTATCAATTTATTTATTTGTTTATTGCAATGGAACTTTATTTCCTAATGGTTTATGATGTGACTGTTTATCTATCTATCTATCTATCTATCTATCTATCTATCTATCTATCTATCTATATTTTATTATTACTTTTGTAAGAAATATGTTCATTGAATGAAAACATGGTATTAAATTTTGAGAGAAAGGCCTATTCCTTGATGGTGAAATTCATTGTGTAATAAATGGTGAAGGACTTCTTCAATTCTGTATTTTGGTACCAAAAGCATTCACTTCTGTCTTACAGTGCACTAGTCCCCAGTAGGTACATGCACTAGCGATGTCCACTCTACTGACAGAAAACAACCGACGGCGCTGCGGAGGAGTGCTAAATCATCAGACACAGTGGCAGGCGGCGGCGCAAGCCAGCAATCCGCCGGGCCATTCATCATCGTAACTGGGACCTTCCAAGGGATGCAGGACGGCAGCCTGAGAACCTGGTTTCACACACCTAAAAGCACAAGTAATGGCCTGGGTGGGTAAATGGTTTGTAATATTTGAAAACAAACAGGCAAATATGTGCCGCTCTGAAGCAATCTGCCATATCTCATTATTAACTCATTAAATTGTGCAGCTCCCAGAACTGCCAGCAGACCAAAGGTTTTAAGCCATCAGAGTTGATGCTTGGAACCAAATGGAGAGCTGTTTGGTTCTGGAAAAATAATGTGTCGACCCATCTGTTTGAACGCACTATTATTACTTTAGATGAAGGTACGTGCATTCGTTTTAATGATTTTGATGTAAAGTTTAATGTTTTAAAACTAATGAATCTGGAAAATGCAATGTATGAAAGCTGTTTTTATTAAATTAGAGAGTAAATCCTTGCAGTTTGGACTTGTCACAACCAATAAGCATTTAAGATCCTCTATCTCAATCTCATTAAAGCTCAAAATGATGTCTCTCTTGAACGTTTCTCAAAATTAGCTGCAAAAGATGTAAAAAAAAAAAACATAAAATCAGTCAGCTGATTCCTTAATATACATTATTAAGACTTTGTTGATTGCAAATCTTTATCATTCACTGAGTGCTGACCAAATCCACAGGCAGAAAAATAGTAGGTATATATAATATTAGATTTACTGGTGATCAGGTAGAAAAAAAAAACACTCTCGCACTTCTCAGGTGTTCAAGACAGACAGCAGCAAACTAAGCATTTTGTGGGTTGAGATATAGCACTGAAACATTAAGACACAGGGGCCTTTCTCTAAAAACAATATTAAAATATTTGAAAATGTAGCTTACATTAAAAATCCAGCTTTATGTTGTAAGCTTGCCTGTGCGTGGGATGTCCTTACTATTGGAGAAATTCTGGGTCATGGAGAACACAAGCTGTATTTTCCCAACTACTTCCTTGGTGATCTTCCACACAGGTCTTTGTGTCTGCTGTACCTTCCCTTGTTTGCACATTTCCTGGAATAATTTCTGCTTTGGCAAGTGTAATCCCTGAAGTAATACCACAGAGAATGTTGAAATGTCCATCCATCTTAACACCCTTTATCCTGAACAGCGTCATGGGGCTGGGGCCTACAACAGGCAACATAGTGCACTAGGCAGGGGTGCACCCAAGAGAGGATGCCAGTCCATCACAAGGTACATACATGCGTAGATGGTCACAAACACACACAAATGCCAGGCAATTTGGAGACATCAATTAGCCTAACTGCATGTCTTTGAACTGCAGATGGAATTACATGCAACACAGGGAGAACATGCGAACACCACACACACAGAGTGGGGGAAGATTCAAATCCCTAACACTAGGGGTCAGAGGCAAGAGCGCTATTCAAGGAGCCCCCATGCTGTCCCAAAACTAAAATGTGTTGAGTATATAGTTATTAATATACAGTACCAGTCTAAAATTTGGACACACCTACCCATAGAAAGATTTATTTCTAATGTTCTCTACATTGTAGAATAATTATAATAACATCAAACCTATAAAATAACAGATATGGAATTATGCACTTACCAAATAAGTATTACTTCATTGGGGGTGGGGCAACTCTGTGTGACTGGGACTCAGAAGGTTGCTGGTTCAAATCCTGGGGTCGGCAGAGTGACCCTACTATTCCTCCAGGGACTGGCTGGCTCTGTTGTTTACTCTACACCTGTTTTGTGAGTTGACCTCCTGGGATGCTTTTCCAGCTTTATGAGGAGTTCTCATATGCTGAGCACTCATTGACCACTTTGCCTTTATTCTCTGGTCAAACTCCATCCATCCATCTTCTGTTACCGCTTGTCCCATTCAGGGTCATGGGGGGTCCAAAGCCTATCCCAGAGGCAATGGGCGCAAGGCAGGGAACAATCCAGGATGGGGCGCCAACCTATCACAAGGCACACTCACACACCAGTCTCTCACACATGCATACCTATGGGTCATTTGGCAACTCCAATTAACCTCAGACTGTGGGGGGAAACTGGACTACCTAGAGGAAACTCCATGACAACACAGGGAGAACATGCAAATTCCACACACATGGAGCCAATGGTCGAAGACTCAAACGCTGGTCCCAGAGGTGTGAGGCAACAGTGCTTACCACAGCACCACAGAGGTCAAATGTCTCCAAAATGATTTCTACTGTGTTTAGGTCAGGTGTCCAGGTCATGTGATGTGACACTCTATCACTCTCCATTGTAGGCGGCTTGGCGTGTCCAGACTTTTGATTGATACTGTATATACAAAGGCCTGATTACCACGTCCCATAATAAGCTGCATTATTTCAGTCTTTATTCTAGTTACTATATTATTATTAAAGTGTTTTTTTTAAGTAACAATCACATTGTAATATTTTAATTTAGCATGCTGTATCCCTAAATTGTTAGCGGTTATTAGAAGCCTTTTTACAGTTTGGCAATGTTAAAGCAAACAACAGCAAAAAACCGCACCATACTGGAGTGGAGTCTTACTGTTTCGACTTATATACTCGAGTAAATAAGGTCAGACAGGATGAGATCCCTGCATAAGTTGGAGTGCATGTGTAATGGAGAGCTTTCTGGTGCTGTCATGGGAAATGCACTTCTGGCCGCACACAGTGAGCCTCTTCTACACTCACGGGATCTCCAGAACCTGCAGCAACCGAATCGGTCAAAGTCCTGAGCTGAGTGAGCATAAAAACCAGTTAACCCAAAGGTCGGACGTGTAGGGCGTTCGCTTACTTATCGGAAGGTAGTGTGAGTCACAGCAGGAAGCTCCGCCTCTGGGGAGGGTACAAAGGCATATTGGCACGGCGACGTGTATTTTGGAGAACTGCACTTCAGGAACAGCACAGGATGGAATGTTGCTTAAAATCTCCCAGATGGTAGTCTTGGTACTTTGGTTTCATTGTCTTGGTTTATCAGAGGTTAACTTTGACTAAAGCAAGTACTCTGTGCACAGATGCCTCACAACGCCTCAGTGCCGAATATCCATAGCTGATAGGACAAATTCTATTTCTGCCAGGAGGGTTTTTATGAACTGTAATGGACAATACTGCCCTCAAAAGACTGAAACACCTCTCCCACAGTCTAAGAAAAAGAAAACCTCCATCTTAGCTTAAATGTTAGCATGGGGCCAATACCCTTTTAGAAAAAAAAATGAGGAAAATGTAATAATTGTTAGATGTGAGAATTGTGAAGCTCAGTGGATTACAGATCGGTACCCATATCCAGATGGTTGTGGATTTGAAATCCTATGGCTGGTCAAGTGATCATATCACCATGGGCCCATAAGCAAGGCCTTTAAGTCCAATTGCTTCTTACCCCAAAAACTGTCTCTCTTATGGAGAGATGGAGTATGAGAAAACTAAAGAATTCATACATACCCTGTATGAATAAATAAAACGACAAATAAAGAAATCTTATTTCTTTTAATGGTCATTAATTTTAATTATCTGCCACTTTTGCCCTGAATCAATAAGGTCAGTTGACCAGTCACTGAATTTTGCATTTTTTTTTAATAACAATCAATTGCTGTGATTGACTTAGGACTCAAGATATATTTGCTGCTTTTATTTTTTTCCATCTGTAATTTAATCACTTCCATAATTCACAGGTCAAATACTGCAGCAGGGTGATTTATTATTCAGTGTAATTGTATGTTTCCTGAAATACTGTGGCCTCATGTAATAAAATAATCTCCTATAATTACTTGTTTTATCTTTTGATAGACTGTAAGAGAAGGATATATTGGAGGATGGGGGCTGTATCAGTGGTAATGTGGGTGGGAATGTGAAGGGGTGAGCTGGGTGGGGAGGATACAGGCAGCTTTGTGTAGAGGGGGGCACAGACCTGCTCCGTATAGCCGTTTTATGGAACACCAAGACCACAATGCAGAAGAATTTAAGGGCCAAAGCATTAGGTTCAAATGAGTTTTTACGGCCTGAAAATGTCAATCAAATACCTGGGCCAGGATGGTGACTGCTGAGGTTACGCAGAAGATGAGGCCACCAGCGCAGGAGACCAGGCACATAATCTATTATAGAAAAAAAACTGCGTGCACAAACAGACACATTCTTTCATAATTTTCTTTTAACGTACGCATGACGCGCTCCCTGCATCTCCCATCATGTCTTCCGGACTCTCGTCTTGAGCCAGATGTTGGCTTCCGGGTCAGGAGCGTAGATGCATATCGAGTCTAACACAGTCCCAGACGCAGCAGAGAGGAGCCGTGACAGTGACATGGTAATAAGGCCGGTACAAGGTCACTGTCCAAATATGGGGACGCAGTAATGAAGTCAGCCGCTCTGCATTCATGATTAAACCCTGCATGCAGCATTATGCCTGTCTGCAAAATTTTCCTATAGTTTACAAAATCGCACATGACTTTGGGGTAATTCCATACTATTCTCCTTTCACTCAGCCTATTAAGATAATATTTTATAGTGTAAATCCCTTTAAATGTGACCTTGGCATTACTTGAATCTTGCTTGAAGGGAGATTGTTTTAATTCATCAGTCACGGTTTATAACTTCCGATTTGCTTTTAATCATATTTATATTATTGGAATCCCATTACCAAGAAAAATGTTTATTATGGGTGCTGTTGTGCTTAGTCCATGATCTTCTTTGATTAATGTTGTGCATTTAAATGCGATGATTGATTAAAGGTGATTGACAAACACTTTTGTTCTCTTGTTAGCCTGCTTTAGCAAATTACACACTGAAATGCAATCCGATTAATTCTCTCCTTCCCATGATTGCGGGCGGAAGGACAGCGTCCCCGTCCCGCGTTCGTCTTATACGTGCTGTCGCTCCTTTCGGGACACCTTTTACGGCTAATGTGAGCAAATCCGCCGGCAAGCCTAGACGACACAAAGGTTAACAGGTTGAGAGCATACGTTATTTACTTTTTTGCACAGTTATAAGTAACCTTGTAAGTAATGCTAACTTATAATAGTCAGTTACTTATGACAAATAAGAAGAGACCCTTCCAAGATGTTTATTGCTGAGAGGGCTTCATATTTCACACGTGGGGGCTGTACCTTTAAATCGTATGGCATAAAGAAAAACCACTGAAATTCTGGTAGCTGCAGTCACATGGCGATGCACAAAACACTAAAATTAAACCTGCATGCTATCTAAACGAATTAAGAAAGTGTCTACATGTTCATCTTTGTAATCATGTAAAATTGCCGCAAACAGTGTTATTAAATTCCACGTTTTTGAGTGCAGTTCGACCTTTTGCTCTTGTATTTGTGCGGTTCAAACAGACAAATGGAAACTTTCGATATCAACTCCATACTTTCTCCTCCGACAGCACCAAAGAGTAAAACTTACCTTTGCGGCTGTTCACTGGGGGGGCTCTAATCTCCCAGCTCTAATCGATAGTCATTAAGGTGTCTGTCTGCCGGTAAAGGCGCAGATGCGGTAAGCGCTCCGGTGTCAGATGAGAATCATGCGCATCCCTGAGTGATGGCGCTAAAAGAAACATCGAGTCGTTGTCTCTCCGCGATGCACTTCATATTCCACGTTTAATCTTACCAGTGTGGTGAAATATGCATTTAAAACACCGCAAAATTATTAGCTGAATTATTACCTGATAAACAAAAGGTTGTGGCTAATTTAATAAAGTGCTTTCAAGGGTATTTCATCATTCTGTTATGGGTGCTATTCATTTGCACGAATGTGATGGAAGCGAAGGTATCCAAAGTATCCACGTTTTAAGATATATTACTTAAAACACTTGACCTCTACATGTAGTTTCCTTCAGTCATGATGGCTGCATTTAGAAAAGGCTTTACTTAGTCAGGAGGGTTTTAAGTAAATATAAATGATACTTAATACTTCCATCCATCTTCTGTAACCGCTTATCCTATTTAGGGTCTTGGGGGGTCTGGAGCCTATGGGCACAAGGCAGGGAACAACCCAGGACAGAGTGCCAACCTATCACAGGGCACACTCACACACTACTCACACCTATGGGCAATTTGGTAACTCCTATTAACTTCAGCATGTTTTCTGGACTACGGGGGGAAACCGGAGTACGTGGAGTCAACCCCATGATGCCATGGGGAGAAGATGTAAATTCTACACACATGGAGCCATGGTGGAAACTCGAACCCTGCTCTCAGAGGTGCTAACCATTGCACCACCATACTTACTACTTAAATAAATTAAGATAAAAGAAGAACAGGATGACCAGCTTCACAATGGGTGGACTGAATTATCACAATAATGAACATAGTATTGGGAATCCGGAAGACCCAGACAGAGGGCAGGACATTCTGTGGAGATGCTGTCTATGTGGCTGCCAGGTATTGACACTTACGTACACAAATAGACAGTAGGTACATTTCAAAATGCCTGCGGAAAAAATGTGGGTTGTTCATGACGGGCCTGAATTATGGTGGCAGAACTTGTCTCCAGATATTGATGTGCAGTCTATCAGTCAGAAATTAGCCCTGTGGAGCAATGAAAGTTAATATGAAATAAAAACAAAGAGAACTTTTTATTACTACTGGAACTTTCTTTACCGATAATCACATCTGATCTATGCTGTCAAAAATGACACGTAGAGCTCTTGGAATTATAGGTCCTGACTGCTACTACTCGTGAAACCATAATCGCCTGTCAGGTTTAAGGTATTGGCAGCCTTCATTCATTAAGTCATTTAGTCCTCCCATCAGGAAGGTTGCAGCAAAACGTAAGGGATGGCAGAGAAATGGTAATAATGGCAGCTGCTTGATTTAGCGACATTAAAAGGGATTTGTAAAATACACAAGGAAACGATGAATGTAATCAAGTTCATAATAACGTGAAAATGCAACTTTCTTGTTTCTTTCTTGGCTAGATGAAACAGAGTGTAAACATGTTATCATCTCTAGCATAAATACAAGCCCTATTATTTCTTTAAACAGCTTGATCTCCCCCCTGTGAAAACCCCATTGACTTCCCATCGACAAAATAAACAACTAACTGCGAGTGAAAGCCCAACAGTGCATTTAGTTTAATGGTAAATTAAAGAGCATCTCGTTTAAAAAGCTGTAATTACTCCAGAACTCATTGAATGCTGATAGTTATTAACTCTAAACCCATTAATGGGTTCTGAGGAGTGGCAGTGGGATCCTATGCAGATCCCAGCTGTTCAGTGTACACAAGGTATTCCTGGTTGCTATAGCAGGGTTAAGCAACCCTGATCCTGGAGAGCCAGTATCCAACAGGTTTTCTGTCCTGCCTGATGAGTTACTATCTGCCTGAGATCAGGTGTGGTTCATCAGAGACCAGGTAGGATGGAAAACCTGCTGGATACCGACACTCCGTAATCAGGGTTGCCTACCCCTGCTATACAGGATATAATATAGTCTAACACAGAACTGGGTTTCATTAAGAATTTGATTAAAGAGAATTTGTTACGGTAGTTCTGCTCTTTCTAACCTGTAGAAGATCTAGATCATCTTACTTGAGCTCCTTGTTGCCATGTTTCGGTTTAGTGACCCCAATGACTGGTGGTTCCAACAATCATGACTCTGGTGGTACCTGTACACCTGAAGCTTAGCTGTAGAACAGAGCAGATTGAATGAAATTCTGAAGGCATTTGAATGTGTTGACTAAAAGTCTTTACGGGAAGTAATGCTTGTCAGGCAGTATATTGCCAGGTCAGGCCTCCAACCCTTTTCTCACAGCCTGGAAGGGAACATCTCAGTCTCATAAGGAGCATCTCTCTACCTGTGCTCCATATTTCGCAGGTGGAGGGGTCACCCTCCCTCATTCATAAAATTCTCTCCATCTCTCTGAATCACAAGTGGGCAGGGTTTCTTCTAGAAGCCGACAGGCTGAAGTGTTCGTTGCAGCAGAAGCGAGTTCGGGGCGGGGCTGCAAAACAACGCCGTCAGGACATGATAGAGCATGCAAATAGATGGATGACCTCGGTTGCTCTTAGCGGACAGATTAACTTGTCTTCCTCGATTGCAGGAATCCTAATGTTTTTGAACAGAGGCCAACTTGGCAAGCGAGCGTAGACTGAAACGTCCCCAACGTCCAAGTGGGATAATTATACACAAGTGGATCAAAGACAAAGTACAGTAAACAACTTACTGAAGGACAAGGTCCTCTATTGTAATGTGAAACCATAAACAATTTACAAAAACTGCACTCACAAATACTATTCATAATGATCTGATCTGATAAACTGACCTTACTCCTATTCTCAAAGTCTGCTGCAGTGGCAGCTGGAACTATGGATTCAAATGAAACTTTAATCTTTCAACCTTCTGTTTTCATGAAGCGAGTCGGGCCTCACATTGACGTGCAATAATAGCCTGTAAATAATTTATTGCGTCCCCACACTAACGTTGGCGGTCCTTCAGAAGTCTCCCCACCAAGCTGGCGATGAGGATGCTATCGGTTGCTGTGGGGGGGGGGGTCACAAAGGTTTTAGATTCAACAACAGGATCACGGCAGCATAGCGGGCAACCTGTTGTGCTGCCAACTTTTACCAGAATCGAACCAGTCCATCTCTGATAAATTTAGTCTTCTTACAAAGAGGAGGCACAAGGATTAAGACTCAGAGTTGGTGTAGAAACTGGACCACGCCCGTTCACTTGGGACCCTTGTTACTGTCTGCTCACCACCCTACTGCAATCCTCATGTCCACATGCACATGCTTCAGCTTCATCACTGAGCTATGATCTGCCTTTAAAAATAATCACTCTGTCCAAAATGGCTGCCTCAGATTGGGCATGTTTTTACCACGCACTGACTACAGGCGATACAGTTCAAGGGACTGTTAGCTTTTCTTACTTTTACATAATCATCATATAGATATTTAAAACCCAAATGGCAAGTTTGTGATTTTTCTATACTTCGTTGATTTTCTATCTTATATGTCAGTTCAATACCTTCTTAATGTATTGAGCTGTGCAATTATAGCTGTGTCGAGTACTTAAATTACGTACGGCTCCTCAGTCATTAGTAATGTAATGCCACAAATAGGGCACATGCATCTTCTGCTTATTTCCACATGTTTAATACTGGCCCTTTTGTAATAAGTGGGGGTATGAATTCTGTGGCTCCACTCACTGTGATGTAACACTGTTATATAAAGATGGACATTGACACTATTGATTACGTTTAAAGGGCACGGATCTGACAGACAGGTGGGCTTGCGCACCCTCCTCTCCCTGTTACAGAGATATGTATAGTGAAGAAAGTTGAGGAGCACCACCCCCCTCCCACCCCGACGAATGACAGTCCCTCAGCTGAAGGTGAAGGGTCTGATCTCCTCCTTGTTCACCAGGAGCATCTACTGATGCTTGCTGCTGGCATGGTGGGGGGTGCTATCCAGCCAGAAGAACAGGGCTGGTGGAGGGTGTTGCCAAGAATCTGTGGGCAGAGACTAAACAAATTACTTGCCCCCTCACCCTACCACATACATAAAAGCAAAGGGCTACATAGTGGATAGATAGATATATAAACACGCAAACAGAGCTACATTTGCAGTCACTCACAGCTGCATTCATGTAAGTCCCTTTCCTGAGAATACTCCTGGAACTGGACACTTTGATTTATTAATATTTATCTATTTATGCATTCCACACTATGTATTCCACCTTTATGCTGCTGTATTTATTGTTACATACTGTGAAATCATCCCCCTGTCGATCACTATCTGTACACTGCACCGTGGTCCTGGGGGAACGTTATCTCCTGCCACTGTATACCTGTATTCGGATGGTATGACAGTAAAGCCCACTTCACTTGACTTACAACAAAGTTGCATGATCCTCAGTAATGATGCTCAGTTCATGATTGTCCATGTTAGCCTGCCCATCTCTGTCGAGCCCACACATCAGTTTACTGCTCAGCTGATGGTTGGTATCACTCAGCACCATAAGGATTATAGTCCTCTGCTGCATGTATCCATCCCTGACTTTGAGGCACTCCCAAGAGCAGACATGTCCCGTGACGAATGGTACCATCAGGACATTTACTAGGCAACAACGCTGCTAGATCACAGGACAGGGGCTTGAGCTTAAAAAAGTCAGCAAGGTAAGAACAAAAGTCAGCAATATAATCTTGATGGGGCAGTCTATTTGTATAAATGTCCTATTTTCTTTGCACCGTGTTATACAAAAGAACTGGGAACATTGTTATTGCTTTGTAATTTGTGTTTTATTTTTCAAATCTGACTAGAAAGGCCCTGTTTGTCTTTTTGGGGCATAAATGGAGCACCCAGTGATATTTAGACCAATTCACACTATCAATCGCAACTGGAGAATGAAATTCTGAAGGCATTTGAATGTGTTGACTAAAAGTCTTTACGGGAAGTAATGCTTGTCAGGCAGCAGTATATAGCAAGATTTAAAGGCAGGGAAACAGGAAAGTGATTCCAAGGAGACAGATTCAAGAAGAAGAAGAAGTTTACAGGACTGATTGCACCATTTCAATGTCACACATTTCTGACATCAATCATTGACCCGCAGAGCATCGAGAAGCTCCAGATGTCGAAGAAACGTGTGAGGATTCGTGGAGGACGTCGGCTTGTGTTATCCGGGGTGGCCATCTAAAAACAGATTGCATCTAACCATCTAGAAGGGAGAGAGGTCTCTAAATGTGACCTCAAGTTTAATTTGTAGA
>JAAGVU020000039.1:19251779-19273699 GCA_011763525.2 Mormyrus iriodes
GATAGATAGATAGATAGATAGATAGATAGATAGATGCATATTTCACTCACTCTAGTTACTTACTTACAGGGCATTAATGAGCTGGTATTATCTGATCCAGATCAGCTGGCCAACAGGGCGAGGACAGGTTTGGCATGAAGTAATTCTAATCTCTGCTGTGATGCCATCTGGGCCGAAGGTACTGACCCCCCTCCCCCCCCGCCTACACCCCCCTGCACTCAAACAGCTCCAGATGTTTCACATGTTATACCTACATCCTGGGGAAAACTGACAAGGGGTGTTTTGGAGAAATATGGTTAGTCAAGCGTCAATTCTTTATTCTAAAAGTATATCTTATATAGTATGCCATTGTATCATCTGTGTGTCTTTAACTACTGCATATATCAGAGTGTTTTCTGTGGCCCATAGGCATAATCGACAATAAATTGCTTTCAAAACATATTCTTACATTATGTAAGTTTGCCCTTTAGGTAATGCAGTGCTCCTGGACCCCCTCATGTCTCATCTAGCCAGTGGAGATGTTTCTTACTGGGTCACCAACACCATATATGATCACAGTCAAACTGTTTCTCCACTGAACATTTCATATACCCGAATCTACCAATTGGTGTTTATTTTCCTGCCTATACAGTCGACAAATGTGTTGTTGCGATAGGAAACAATAGAAAATGACCAGCAGTTCTTTTGTTTTTTTTAATGATGAAACTAAAGGCTGTAAACACATGATACAGATCAATATTTTCAATTAAAAAGTAGCTTGATATTCAGGAGCAGTGCTGTTTTAGTTGAGTAATTTTGTCCAAAATATTTTGCTTAATTTACTTATTGAGATCCCTTTGAACCCTGTTGGAGTGATCACACTGTTTCATCATTAAATCAATTGCTTTTTTCCCTGTGTTAACCAGAAAGCATTCAGTAAATTACAGGGGAAACTGACTGATTTAATGTTTCATCATTCCTGAAAATGCGCTCCCCCCCACCTTTTCTAGTCAATCTGCTTGGTGGAGTATAATTCATGAAAACATCCCAATGCACATAAATTCTTGTTAATTGAGATAATACTTTGTAATACTTTGGGCCCTGTTTAATATGGTATAAAGCATAACGATTTCTCCTTAAAATTTATTGTGGTCTTTAATCAAATGATCTGCGGCTAATCTGAAGTCCTCTGGCTGAAGCTGTTGATCTTCAGAGTGAGTGCATGCGGGAGGAAGACCTCCCAGCCTCAATGGCTGTGACAGCGGACAGTACTTCACAACCCATAATTCCCTACCCAGTAAGGATCAGAGATTGTGTACCTTTATACCTATACGTGCAGTGGCCATTTCTTCCTTAATTTTAAGGTAATACTCTAAGGTACAACAGAAATTCCCTTCTAAGTTTTAATACCTGCAGATTTTAGGTCACATCCCCTTAACTTTAGACAAAATGACACGCTCTGTAACACTACATGATGGTTTTCTCATATGACTAATATAAAGTATCTGTTTAAATGTCTAAATGGCAAATATTTTGGTTATCTTGGGTTAACTTTCAGCACCATTAGCTTTTCAGAGGGTGGTGATCTTGTGGGATGCCTTGTTTTCCTTAAGATGTGGGGTACCTTTACATTGGATCTATTCATTGATCAAGTGTTTTTGCCCAAAGCAACCTACTGTTGGTGGTGAGAAAGTAGGGTCAGCCAGTGTCCCTGGAACAATTTAGGCTAAGGACCTTGCTCAAGGCCCCCATTCTGTGAGCCATGGGACCTGAAACCACACCCTTGTGATCACAAAGTTACAACCAGAAGAGCCGCATGACACCAACTACCAGGAAACTACATCTTTGGTTTCCGTCCCTGGATTTAAACTTGCAGACAATCAGGTAACAGAGCCCGTTCATGAACCACCATAAATACAACACATCCACTGTCACAAAACAGGGCAAGTCATCAGGGCTTTGGAACAAACCCATTGCTCTGTCGCCACGGTGATGCAACAAGAGAAGCGACAGGTCCCCTTGTTTGGCCCATTCTTGCTGTAAAACATCAGTGTCTATAAGTGTCTCGAGCAGCTATAACTCAGCACTCTCAGCTCTCTTTTTTTCCTGCACCTGAGTGCTTATCAGGTTGCAAATCACTTGGTGACAAGGCAGAGTGAAGCCCAAAGGCGTGGTTTGGAGACGCACACAAATTTGCTGAATTGAATGAAAATTTATGCCTGATGGTTGAAACAACTCAATCCATCATTTTTATTTGATTTCTTTTTAAAGTTTGTCCCACTCTCCGTGAATAGTGTTAAATGAATCTGTGAAGAGTCTCTTCGGAAAATATAAATAAATGACTTCTGACAAAAGCAAGCTAGGCAGATAGATAGATAGATAGATAGATAGTGTCTGTGATCAGAAGGTTGCTGGCTTGAATCCCTTGATTAGGACAATGATGTCACTTTTGGGCAGATGAGCAAGGCTTTTAACCCCAATGGCTCCAGAGACATTGGCTGACTCTCATCTGTGAATGTCACTTGCATAATGCTTTGGACAAAGGCATCTGCTAACTAAAGAATGCAATGTAAATGTACCCCTTTCCTTAAGAAGAAAAAGGGTTCCCACAAAATGGGTATCCCTGCAAAGTGGAGGTGATGTCGTAATCACCAATACACTTCATTAACAAAAAACAGAAACATCAGAGAGTAAACCTCAGCCTAAAATTGAAGCTGTGCTTCTCTGACTGCTGAGCTGGTGACTGTTCCAAACATTACATCAGCTCAGATGCAAACTGATTCTACTCCAAATTCTAAAAACACACTTCTTTTTCAGAAGATTTTTTTCAGAAGATGTCTGAAAAGTACTCTGGATATTTAGTTAGCTTATGTAGTAATAAATGAACATAATATAAAATAAATCTATCTGAGGTTTGAGGGCAGGTTCTGGAATGCTCTACTAGTACTGGAATCTTCTACGTCTCCATGCACCACCATGGTTCCCACATGACTTGTGCTGTATAGTTATACCCAATTCTCATGATGAATCCAGGACGGTGGAGGCTTATCGTTTTAACCTGCACCCCTGGCGTATTGCTGTCTCTCACCAGGAAAGCTGTGCTTTTTACTGACCGCAGCTTACTGTGATTTTTTTTTGGTGCATGTCTTAGCTGTTGGTGCACATGCAGGAGCGTGAGTGAGATGCCTGTAGATATAGGTGGAATCACATCTGCCATATATTTTATTCTATAAAATAGCCTTCATGTTAAACACAACACTGCTAGTCAAAATACTCAGTAACCTAGTTATCTAACACATCTTTATACATTTTCTGGTTGCATACAGTGCATCGATGTTCCTCAGTAGTTCTGGGTTTCGTAGATTCGGTGAGAGATCGTAAGTGCAGGCATTGGGATGGTTCATGTTGCCTCTGCTGCGACACTGTGCTTATGTCGTTTGTTTGTTCCACTCCTGACATCATATTGATGTCCCCGCCACAATTTCTAGGTCAGCATATGTCACGCTCCTATTAGCACCTCTGGTTGCAGACCGCCTCTTTAAACGGCTAACGAACTAATCGCTCTTCTCAAATAAACACTGCCATCTGTCAAATCCCCACTTTCCCCAATCTCCGGGGCGGAACTGTGGCCTTTCTATTCTGTGTGTGCAACATTGTATCTTAAAACCGAAGCGTTCTCGCTCGTCACCGTAACGTCGCTTCGGATATTCGTAGGTGGTTGATTTTCCGATTCCCTGGTGCGGAGCTGCGAGCATTGAGCAGATGGGTGGAATGCTTTGAGGAATCCGGAAAGCCGGGCACCCCTGTAAAGCAGCCTCCTCTCATCTGTCAGGGGAAGCAGCGCCCTTCCAGTGGCTCTTCCCCACAACGGGAGCTGTTCCAGGGAGCAGCTGCATAAGGGGAAGGGGAAACACCATGAAGACGGCTGGCTGGCACCGAGAGGGCGTGGGAGCCCTGGTAGAGATGCCCAGTGCCACTTTGCATGCCAGGCTCGGGGACAGTTTTGTTCGTTATTATGCCTGAGAGGAGCAGGCCTGGCACAGTGGCAGTGGGAACGCTTTAAGCCACGGCAACGTCAAAAAGAATCCTCAGATCTGCTGGCTTGATCCCTTTGAGCCTCAAGTTGATGTCGTCATGGATATGTCTGAATCTATGATGTCCCCTTAACAGCCTGGATTTAGATATAAAAGGTTAGCTAGTACAGCTAAATCCAGGGGCTTCGGAGGGGCATGGATACCCTGGTAGATTCAGGGCCTTGAATACGTAAAATTATATGTAAAATTGGGCAGGGTGCCCAATGTGACGCCCCTGGCTATGTCCCATAAGGCTAAGAAAAAAATAATTCCACTTACAGTACACTGTATATCTAAGAGGAAAAAAAGAACACTGAAAGAAAAGCATTTTAGATAAATAATCTGTATATGCCTTAGCATTTGTTGACACAGCATAACATTCTTGTGGATTGCTCTTGTTTATAGGAAGTAAACTTATGTTGATACAAAATTTATGTTTCAGTTTCTGTAAGCTTCTGCTTATACAGAGTAACAGTATTTTTGAGTTTCTCTAAGCCTCTGTTCATACAAAATACAAAAGGGGATGTTTGAGTTTCTATAAGCTTCTGTTTACGTAGAGTACAACAGGGATGTTTGAGTTTCTATAAGTCTCTATTTATACAGGGTACAACAGGGATGTTTGAGTTTCTGTAAACTTGTTTTTATAGAGTATGACAGGGACATTTGAGTATATATGTGATTTTCTTTACATGAAGTATGACAGGGATGTTTGAGTTTGTATAAGACTATTTATACAGAGTACAAAATGGATGCTTGAGTTTCTATAAGCTTCTGTTTATATAGAGTAAGACAGGGATGTTTGAGTTTCTATAAATTTGTTTATATGGAGTAAGACAGGTGTTGAGTTTCTACAAGCTTTGGTTTATATGAAGTAATACAGTAACATTTGAGCTTTATAGTAGACTTCTGTTTAAACAGTGTATGAAAAGTATTTTGGGGATTCTATAAGTATCTGCTGATACAGGATAAAATGGGGATGTTTCAGTTTCTATAAGGTGTTTATGCAAAGTAATAAAGAGATGTTTGAGTTTGTGGGAAATGCTTTGGAAAATGGTCATGGATTGTTACATTAATATTACTATTAATATTGATATTACTAAAACAGCAGCATCAGATACTGTCACATATAATGAAAATGTACAAGACAAGCAATATATTTTAGCAACATTATAAATAAATTTCATCCTGTGGATGTTTTTTGAATGAAAAAATGCACACGGTTCAGTGTGTGTAGGAGGTGAGTTATGGAAATAAGTTTTTTAAATTGCAGAAAAAGTCCTGCTTTGCGACATTTTGAGATTAATGCATAAATGCAGTCTGGGTGCAGATCTGAGGAGCTGTAATTAACCAAGAAGACAGAGTTATACCAACAAACTAGCACATTGCAGGGGATCAAGGGATGTTTGCCACCAGCTGTCTTCCTGGACTTCTGTGAGTTCTCACATCCTGATAGATCTGCACAGCTCTACGAAATTGTCTAATTTAACTCAGCGGAAGACAGTTTCTGACAGATCTTATTCTAATTGTGATGAGTAATGGCTAACTAAACGCTGAAGTCATTATCAGTGATCGACTCAAACTGCTTTTCGGGCCCCAGGGGACAGAAAAGAAAGGAAAAAAGAAAAAAAAAATGAAACGAGGGTGGGAGCATAATTGAACATTTCATGTGAAATATTAGTTTAAATAATGTCTTTGGTTCCTAGTAATTTATGCTCAGTCCATTTTGGTTAATTTTTCTGAGGATGTGTGGTCTGTGCTTGAATCTAGCCCTGGATTTATCTTATTTTTATTTTTATTTTTTTGAGCATGGATATTCAAGTTTTTGATTGGTTTGAACACCGTCCCTGTTTGTGACATAACTTGGGGTTTGGGGCGAGACGTCACGGGATAAATATACCAGACTTTATTTGTAAAGCACTTACACCTTCCTCATGTTAAGGCATTGTATATTCTGTGCTTGGGTATTCATCTGGCACCATTACCAGTCTATGGAACTTTACTGAAAGTAAGAAAGTCAACCACAGTCTATAGAAACGAAAAAATAAGAACGCAATAACGAATCAAATGTACATTTCTTGTTGTACTTTCTCTGCCGTTATTTTGTTATCTTTGCATTTTTCCATCACTTTCATCTTTATATACCCTTCTGTTCGGGGACATGCTTGATGGCCACTGGTGGATGACAGATTGGAGCTCCACCCCAAGTCTTCCCAGGTTCTTCAGCCAGCGGTCGTAATCAGCCATTTGCGTGCGAGCTCCCGTCTCCGCACGGCTCCCGAGGTGCGGCTCGGGCAGATGACAGCGCACAGGCTGACCATGTGAGCGCAGGTGAATCCTGTGAAAGCCCATCAGGGCTTCTCTCTTAGCCGGCCGTCCGGTAATCCTCTGCTGACCCAAAGCAGATGCCCTAAATCCCTGCAGACGGTCCGGCTGCGATTTGCGTGCGTTTGCGTAATGCAAATACGGTCTCGACACTCACAGACGCTTGCTTGTCAAATTATCGTTATGCAGTTCGTTCATCAGCACACAGTATCGACAACACTTAATCATGATAATTATTTCCTATAAATGCATAGTCATATCTACTGTGTATTTAATTTTATATGTGTTTGTATACATGTATATGCAGTATTTGTAATTGCCACTGGTGGGAGGTTTTCTTTTGTGAATTCCTTGCATTCTTATCCAAGCAACTGATTATGCGCCCTAGAAATATAACCTATGTTTATGTTAAATGCATCATATGAAATGTGTTACGTATATTTTTCAGCTATTGCAGTCATATTCTTCTACATGCTGCCGAAGTTAGACACCCAGTGTGATATTTAAGCACTTTTTCCTGCGGAAAATGTGATTTTTACTTTGCGACAAGAAGCCATTATTTATAATATATGGTGGGGAAAATGAAGTATCATAACTGCTGTTCACGCGCATACTTAAACATAATTACTGTGCTTTAATGAAAACACATCCATAAGCCACAAACAGACCTGTTTCTTCAGTCTCCTTCGTAAACCCACCATGATTTCTTGTGCACAATTAGCCCCAATGCTGTAAAATAACCCCCCTACCCCTTTTTTTGGACTGTGCGATATGAGGAGAGTTAGCCTTTAATTAACTCACCCTGTGTTAAATAAAGCCACGCCCCCCATGGTCCTGATTGGCTGAGTGACGTGCTGCTGGGACTATTGCCTTTCTATTGTTCACTGTCTCCTGCAGCTCCTGTGGGCCCCCTGCAGTCTGACTGCATGCTGGCTGCTGGAGGTAGAAATATGCCCCCTATGGCCTGCCTCCTACGGCACACAACCCGTCATGTAATAGCGCATCATTTAGTAGACAGAGTCGTCTTTTTTCCTAATTAATAGGGATCTAAAAACAAGACATAAATTGAAAAAAGTGGAATCAGTAGATGAAATCTTGCTTTTGCCCTCAAGGTCTAGTACGATGTCTGTTTAATGCTCCTATTTGCAAACTACGAACATGAAAATTTCATTTGGCTAACAAATAAACAGGCAATAATTTATAACTTATAGCGTAACAAGGTTAGTAGCCGTAGTGCAACTGCATACATTTTATTTTTTTTATATTTCTAAATAATTGAAAATGCATAATAATTTTACATAATTTTAATCAATATAATTAAATTCAGTGTAGAAATTAGCACTTTTATTGAAAGCAACTCAAAAGGAATACACAATTTCACCGTGTAGTCCACTAAAGCATTTCTGGTCAAGACGAAAAGCAGTTCTCTCTGCTCATCAGCGGGACCTGTTCCTTAACTGTGTATCCGGAACAGCCCTCATGGGCCTACTGGCCCTCCCCCAGAGTTTGGCTGTGCGTTCCTCCACAGCGGATGCTGGGCGGGGACCGCTGGAGCCTGATTGGCCGAGCGTCCAACACTGGCTGGTCTTGAGATGGCAGGATTTTCTTCCCTGGCGACAGGAGAAAGCTGAGTGACACGGACGCTGGCCTGAGTCCCACACAGCTGCTCTTATCCATCAGCGGTCTTTAACGGGCTATTAGGTCTTGATCATTGATGACACCTTATCCCGTGCTTGGCCTGAGTAATCTTTTGACATTTTGCGCACAAAGGGAAAACCTCACTGATAAGAAATCGTTAGAACTTTTTAAAGGGAAGCCACTGGGGACTTCACCTAATAACTAGCACCAGGGTCTCTGAAGACACCCGCTGATTGATCATCTCCTCAGATGCCAGGGATTTGGATGGTGGGAACACAGCTAGCTGCATTTACAGCAGAAGAAACCACGTGTGGTAGACGTCCTACAAAGAACTAATGAACCTGAAAATCATTACTGTATTAATTTGATTAGTTGAAAAATAACATGAGAGTATACCTGTGTCTAACATATTCCTTTGAAGAAAAGTAACATTCCTTTCAGATAGACCGGTATTATTAATCTCATTTCACTCATTTTCTCTCCTCTCTCCAGTCAGCCAGTATGGTCTGCAGTCCCTTTCCTTACCATATATGCTTTGGCTTTAGCTGTTTATAAAACTGAATATGCTGTATAATAAAACAATTTAGGTTAAAACCTGTAGTAAAACTTCCCTTCCTGGGATGTGGTAACTGCAGCTTTCTGGCCCTTTAATCATAGAAATGAATGGTCGTAAAAACAAACCTCTTCAGGAAGCTGATATATTAATTATTGAATTTTTTTAATACACCTATATACCGCGTTTCCTTTTTTGAGCTCTTTTTTATAATAGATGGTCTTTTTATGTGGATTATTTGTGGTTGTGAATAAAATTCAGCGATAATTCAAATGTATTTGGTTCTGAATAAATATTTTTGGTTAAATACTAAAGTCCCAATAAAGTACAGCAAGAGAATAGGGTTAGGAAAACAAAACCACGCAGGTTGTGATATTTTTAGTTTAATTACTGTACTTTCAGCTTACAGCCCTGTACTGGATAAGCGATGAGAGATGGATGGATCCTGTGCTTTAATATCCCATATATATCTAATATCCAATAAAGTCTGATATCGTCTCATAAGCTGGTGGTTGCTTTGATAATGGGACCATGGAAGATAAATTGTGGTTGAATGAGAATATCTGACAACAAATATGTTGACCGAAGAGTAAGAGTAGGAGGCCTTAACCACATTAGAGCTTCCATTCTTCAAGGCAGTACCAGTGAAAGCCCATGTGGAGCCATAAGCAAACTTCACCACTGAGACCCCCCCCCCCTCCCCAAACCGCCAGCTTCATCACCAGTGACACTCCCACCCCATCACCCCACCACCATCACGTGGCTGCACTGTGCCGGCACTGCAAAGGCCGCGAGTATGAGAGCATGTAGAGCACCGTACAAGACAAAATGAAATTGACTAGCTAAATCGGTGCCCCCCTCAGAAGATGGCACCCTAGGTGTCTGCCTGTGCTGCCTAATGGGCTGACTGGCACTGCTTCAATTGTGGGAATGACTTGCCTATAAATCAATCACTTCTCATGAGAACTCAATAGAAGGACATAACAATCCAGTAGCTTCTCCCCTAAATAGGAAGATATGACACCTCAACAGCCATGGTAAACATGGGGATGAAGGGTTCCGCTCCTTGAGACACAGCCAGTTTCTTTGATCACTCGTACCCTAGACTTCTCATGCTTTGAATTCCTCCCTCTTTATTTTTGGAAATTGCTGTATCATTTGTGTTTTGACCAACAGCTGAGTTCTGCCTCTAGATCATGGATAGTCATAGTTATGGAAGTGCAGGCATGGCATTACTGGTCAGCCATTGGCCAAAGCAATCAGTCTAGATCCCATAATAGTGAGGGATATTAAGCCTTTCTTAACACCTAATTGGGACATTATTGGGACATTACTTAGGAATTATGCACAAAGTGTGATTTTGGTGGCTGTTCATTAAAAATAAATTTATACTTAAAGAGGTTTTATTTACTGGGGGGGGGGGGGCGTGTAACCACATAGTAAAATTACAAGGCTGAACCCCTCACCCCCACCCCCCCATCAGAAATTTGTTTGCTCCCAACCAGGCATGTAGCTAGATAGAAAAATAAAAGATTTGATGTACTCCCCCTGAAATTTACTGCTGGCTACGGGCCTTTGGGGGGCAGGTAGATATGTTCGATGTTACAAGCTACGATCTAGCTATGCACATCCAGTGTTGTGGATTCAATTCCTCCCCCTCCTCAGTGGATGGAGTTTGCATGTTTCTGTAGGTTTACTCCAGGTGCTCCACTTTCCTCCAACAGCCCAAAAATCATGTGATTTGGTGAATTGGTATCTCTGAATTACTCATAGTGGATATGTGTGTGTGTCCTGCAATGGACATGCACCTTGTCCAGAATGTACCCTGTCTCAAGTCACTTGATCCCCGAGATAGGTCTAAGGCTCTCCCTGTGCAAATAAATGTAATGGAAAATGGATGGCTGCATTTTAAATGCTACGGCTAATGTATTACAACTTCTGAATGACATTGACTTTTGAGTACCGTCGTCAACCCGGTGAACATGCATTTTAATAGTCTGAAGTTTCAGCTCCGTGCATTTCGTTGCGGATGAATGCATGCACGTACTTTGGTGTATTCTTTACCCTTTGGCGCTTGAAGTCCCTGGCGGGATCGCACCAGCTCCTTCAACATCAACCCCCCCCATCCCATGGGACATCAAAACAGCGGAAATGGGGGGGGGAGGGTGGGGGGGGGATTGCTCAAGCAGTGATGTACAGCTAACCCCAAAAGTGTGAGCTACATACCCTGCTTATTGGAGGTTATTGTGTGGTATTTTAAAACACCCCTGTTGTTTTTCCACTTCAGGGATTTTTTCATAGTGAAATCTAATAAATACCACTGTCAATAGATATACAAAATGTTGATGTCCTCCAAACACAACGAGTACTTTAGTATCACATAGATCATCTGTACTGCGAAATGTTCCCTGTCTGTATAAATGACAATTTCTTTTTTGAAATTCATAGTTAAAATTTGTTATTCCAATTTCTTTGAGATGATAACAAGAAAAGCAATCACTTGAATGTAACAATATCATTAATGAAATGTAAACTGAAATCGGCACAAGGAATCTTTCTAAGACAACACTGAATGAACTCACATGTGCATTTATTGCAACACTAGAAGCCAGTAATGCATTATGAAAGCTCTCTGGCTGGGCCTGAGAATGTGGTGATTTATGCCCTTTTATGGCTGACCAGCTTTGAATGACAGCGATTTACAAGCATGTCTGTATAGTATTTAATGGCAGTTTTGCACTGTTTCACACCCTGTGCCTGTCTCTCCCTGCTTCCCCTCTTCAGTAAAACTTGTATGATTTTACTATAATGACAAACAGTGTCCCATTGCCAAAATAATAAACACACAAGATATTGCATCAGAAAAATGACAAATGTCAGAAGAATAATGTAATGGTGGGGGGGGGAATGGAATTCCGGACAATCCAGTTATTCGGGAATTCCGGTTAATCGTCCCTGGTGGCGTCCTTTTAGTCCTGGTGTTTTTGGTTTGTCACTCTCCATCATTTTTTTTTCCCTTCTTGATGCACCCTCCCCCCCACCCCCCCCCTCACTGTCTAGAGTTTATGGGTTCGGGTTGCCTTGTTCATCCTTTCTCCCGTCCAGGAGATCGTAAATTTCTCGACACAATGAGAGAAGTGTCATCCTGCCAGTGGGAGGCTGGGAGCGGTTTCTCCTTGTAGCACCGTTTATGGCTTTGGGAGAGACGCCGTCTGCATGCTCACCGCATTCGACTGTTTATTTTTTATTTTTTCTTCCAGGAATAGCGATTGATCACGGATGCCAATTCACTGCTTGGTTCCCGTCGGATACCCAGCCCCCAGAGCACGAGACATGAAGAGTGGGGGGCCCTATACAGCATTTATGTTGTTACGCCCCGTCACCCCCCCCCACCCCAGAGGCGAAAGCTGCGGACGATCTCAGCTCCAACGGCCGTGGTGAGAGCTGACGATCTGTCTAGTGAGTTGCCATCTCCCTCCAGTCGGGTTCGGTGCCTCGCGGTGACAAATCAATCGGTGGTTGACAGTGCCGGCCCCAGAACTTGGGTGGCAGCGTACCAAAGAGGAGGAGAGGGGGACTGGTGCTAGAAACAGACGCTGACAGGCAGGCGGGCGGAGAGGCCAGCTGGAGGGCAAGACACTTTACGCTCAGGGTCTGGCTGAATCCACACTCTGCCGAAACCAATTCAAAGCGCTTCATCAATGAAATGACAGATTCTGTTAATTACTTTAATGTCATAGAAACCCCAGCAGGAACTGCTATTTATATTTTGTGTCATCTTCTCTTACTATAAGGTAAGAAAGTTACGGTTGCAGTCAAAAATGTTGACCCCATCTAATCAGTTTTAACCGGAAGATTCATCAGGTCATGCCAGAGTCTCTATGGCTTGCAGAATTCCTAGGACAGAAGAAGTTTTAACTGTGATCAGTCCTCTGCAGGAATTCTTGTGGGATGCCTTCCGTTTCCATAGCTATATGTATCCAAGCCTAGCATAAACACATGCAGTATTGACATGAAGAAAAGTAATATACAGCATGTACTGCTGAGCTTTTGGCAGCACTGAGAGCTAACCAGTGTTACTCTTGCCTCACCTGTCCCTATACATCATACATCAAGATTAGCAGCTGTGTGGATGATAGGAAGACTAGCTACTATCATCATCCTGCTTAAATCATCTACATAACTTTACGATGTCCTCAATGGCATTTAGCTGATTCCACTGTGCCACCTCAGAAGTAGGTTTATCTATCTATCTATCTATCTATCTATATATATATATATATATATATATATATATATGTGTGTGTGTGTGTGTGTGTGTATATATAGCTACAATTACCACTCCACAAACATACTCAGGGCCCAGGCGATGTTTCATTGGCGGTGAGTGTTGATTTTCCCCACGTCCAGGATCCAGGGCTGTTAGCTGTGAATATTTCACGGTTCATTAAGTCGGAATGCCTTTTCCGCTACAGGTTTAAAGGTACAATTGCCACTGATTAATCAGATCTGAAAGGGTCTTCCTTTCCCAGCCCGCTGAGCCGTTATTTCCAATGAGCGAGCCTCCTTCTCTAAACTCTGAATTCAGTGATTTGTTGCTAATAATAAAAGTTAAAGCGCCCCCCTCATCTGAAGGCCCCCGTTTATAGGACAGGCTGCCGCTAGCAGCAGCGCCACGTCCAAAACGGCTCTGTCTTTGGTCCACGTCTACTCAAGGAGACAGCAATGTGGGAAGTTGAATAATTTAGCTTTTTTATATTTCTAAAGACAATCAACCTGCTCTGAATACATTTTTCCCTCATAAATGCTGAAGAACCTATCAGCCTCCAGTTGCTGCAAATTAGGGAGCGCGTCGGTAATGGGAGTATCAACGGGGCACAGGTGTGAAGTCGAGGAGACACCCATTGGAAATGCACCATGGCAGGTTGTTAGGCGCATAACAGCGCAGCCGGGAACTGCTGTGGCCGCCCATCTAGTAGCTGGGGTCCTAGTTAGCTGAATGTGCTACGCTAGCTGCTGAAGGCACATGTGGACCAGGCACCATGGAGAAGAAAACCATGTCATACCAGCCATAGGCAATACTGGTGGAAGTCCATGTGGCACCCTAGCCAAGGTTCACCGCCGGCACTCCCTGTCCAAGACAAAATGAAATTGGCTTGCTAAGTCAGTAACCTTTTACAACATGGCGCCCTAGGTGGCCAGTTATGTCACTTAATGGGTTGACCAGCACTGGCCATAGGAAGTAGCTGTGTGGTTTGTTGTCCATGAGGTTTATTGTTTATTGTGTATGATGCTTTTAGTATATAAATCTCATTCTTTTTGTGACATCCACCCATCATCCTTAGCCTCTTATTCATGGAAATGTTGTAGCGAGCTTGGGGCCTGGTTATTCATTGTCAGCTCAGCCGAGCAGCACGTATGCCTAGTTGACTCCTTGACGGCTGTGCAGTTTGTGTGATGTGGTATTTGCATCACTTGTACGTCACTTTTTGACAAACACATCTTTTAAATGAAATAATGTATTGCAGGAAACACAGGGCACAAGGCAGGGGAACACCCTGGATGGGATGGAAGGTTATCACACATTCACACATTCACACATTAAGAGAAAGTGGGATGCAGAAATTGACATGAACCACAAGAATCAGATTATACAGGAAAACCCCACATGGACGCGAGGAGAACATGCAAACCCCAAGCACACAGAGCTGAGGGCATGGACGAAACTCACAGGCCTAACAGCTTGATTAATTAATTTGTAAAAGCAGGTAAAGAGACAGTGTTCGGATTAGGGTATATCATAAACTGACGTACTATTTTGTGGGTCTTCCGCCGGCTGTTTAGAAGTGAGTAAACATCCTGGTACTGTGATAATTTCCCTTCTTTTTCTCGTTAATCATCCAAGGGTGTTTTTAACATTGCAATAATGGGCCCATTATCTGTTAATGAGACTGTATGTCAGTAACAGTGGGGCTTCCCGTCGCGTTCTCTCCTCACCATCTCTACGTCACATGTAAGGGATGGAGCACTTGAGGAAGGAGTAATGAGAGCTGAGGGAGGCTGAAATTTGACACATCCTGTAAAGGGTACCGCACCATGGAGTAGTCATCAGCGAGGGGGGGGGGGGCAGAAGCGGCGAGCTGAACTGTGAGCCGGCGATATCGCAAACAAAACCAGCTGGTCATTGCAGACTTATTTTTTTGCAAGGTGTAATTCTACAGAGGCTTGAGCTAAGCTCGCATGAGGGTATTAGGGATCTATGAAAATGAATCAATCAACAAAATCTGGCATTTTAGGCACTGCTACCTTGTAATACCTCCACTGCTGACTGATCCACCACTGGCTTCTCATTTGTTCCCAGATACCTTCCAAATGCATCTCACTGTGCCAGACTGCCCCATATTGGACCCTTTGGGCCACCTAACATCCTTTTACCCAGTCCGTAATTTCAAAATCGCACTATATTTTTGCAAACTGAACATCCATATCAGATAATGGCTGCCATGAATGTTAAAAGCCCTTCTGAGCAAAATTCCGGTCCATTGTGTGTAGATTTCCAAGACTATAATACGAAAGGTTGCACTGTAGGGCAGAACTGGATTCTGGGAAAGCAACTTACAAAAATTCCATTGGGAAAATTAAATATACTCTTTTGTATTCACATTATGATGAAACATTATTGCTAAATGCTTATGCACTGGTGGACAAACCTGACCAGTGTTCAATCTAAATAAGAAACATACAACAGCGGAGTTTGCACAGAAGCCCCCCCCCCCCCCCCCCCTTAATATTAAAGTGGTAGTGCAGTGGGGAAGGTGAATTATTAGGAAGGCACAACAGATGGTAAGAACAGTATCCACGCAGACCATGGGGTGCAGTGAATAAGGGCAAATGGAGTGAGGTCACAAAACAGGTGCAGAAAGGAGCTGCTTAGCTCTGAGAGCCTGAACTGCACACTCTATCATCTGCACATTGGAAAGGAAGGTGAGCAGATGTGTGTGCGTGTGTGTGTGTGTGTGTGTGTGTGTGTCTCATCTGGGAGTTGACGCACTGTTCCTTTTCTAGCACGCGGTCAGGGTCCCTCTTCCTCACCAGCTGAAAATATTAGCCAGCAGATCTCCTCCTCAATTAGGCCCATTTCACCGTCAGCTCCCCCCGTTACCCGCTGTCAGCCGTGACGGGTTACTGCCAAGGCCCGGTGGCAGATGTTTATAGTCAGCAAATCTCAGATTCCTCGCTCTACCCAAGGATGTGAGCCAAGTGGGAGCTGACCCCACGCCGAAAGACACGAGGCTGTTCGCTGGCGTGAAAATGGGCAGCAGGTGGTAGAGTGGAGGAACGAACTGGTGCTGGGACTGGGATGGTTATAAGTTCTACTCCCGAGAATGCACTTGATTAAGCTACTCAAGACTGCTTAAGAAAAGGTGGGTGTTTTGACATGACATCAGGTGTAAAAGCTCTGTATGGTTTGATTGAACAATACCACAAAAATCTCTTCCACAACCAGCTTGTTAGGAACCACCCCTCCAACCCCAGCTGAGTAATAATAGTTAGGCTTCTCATCCTGAATGGGTGAACACTCACGCTATTAACTGTGAACAGATAGAGAATAATATTAGAGGTGGGTGATACTTGTTAGGAAGTGGGCAGTTTATTGAACTTCAAAGACCATGGACAGTGATGGTGTAATCCATTGATCTTCACACCAGCTGCATGGAATGAATGACAAAGTTTCTCACAGGAAAAGGTCCTTTTCTTTCAAAAATAATACATTTTTGCATTAACCCTTGGTGAAGGAGAAGTTTTAACAGCATTATATTTCACTTATTCATTCGCATTTTGCTTATGTTCAGGGGCGCTGCAAAGCCATGGGAAGTTATGACAATTCCATGGGCCCCTGAGTAACTGAGTAACCAAAAATTTGGAAGATAATCCAATTGATCTGGGTTGGGGGCCCAATATAATATACTTTCATGGGGCCCAAATTCTTTAGGGGCACCCCTGCTTATGGTACATAATTCTTGAAAACGTTCAGCCTGAGCATCCATTCGGTCATCTTTCAGTACATGGTTACAATAAGACTGGAGTCTAATCCAGGTGACACAGGACAGAAGGTAGAGGAGACGCTGGACCTGGTGCCAGAGCACCACTGGACCAGCCATAAGTATAATAAATAAAAAGAAGAGTGGATATGTATACTACTTGTTAGAGTGTTTTTTTTAAATATATATTTTTTACACTTTTATTAAAATAGCTCTTTTTATGTTGTCCCGTGGAGGCTTTTTAGTCAATGACTTGTTTCAGCTTAAGCGAAAATTATTTCTGTCTTACTAATGCATAAATTTGCTAGAACATGCCATGGGAAAACCTATATTTTGTTAATGCATGGAGGTGTTTGAAGGAACACATCCAAACCCAGAATCACACGAATTATATTTCATATATTTTTCCACATATGTTTTATATATATATAAATGTAGTACATATATGTATGCACTACATATCTGTCACTGTACATTTTCCCTGCAAAACGTTCACCTGAAAAAAAACGCAATGTTATACATTGATTGCATCATTGTTAGACCCACATGAATAAAATGCATTATTAAATGTGCCCATTAAACCCTCATAGTGAATTGCACTGCGTATCTGTGTGGAAAACAGACCACAAGTCCCAGTTAAGTCTTCCACTGCAAGAGCAGATCGATGCCTGGCTCTAAAAATATTCATTATTTAGTAACAAATTAATAATTTTTGTGTTTTTTTTGTTCTTTCATGGGATAATTCAGTTAGTACTGGATTCTTCTGGCTGTCCTTTACATTTTTTGACCTCCTGACATATATATACTGTGGAGATCAGCTTGCTGGTGTTAATCACCTGATAATGAATTATCTTCAGGTGTCACCCTTCTGTATTCTGACCCTGCATGGGAAGCAGCTATGGCTGATTAATTGCTCATGCTCCCGTGATTTTCTCGGACCTATTTTCCCTTTCTGAAATCCTACCCTCGGTTCTGAAATGGTGCCATCGGGTCTCCATTACACGTATGAGTCAGGAATCCGAAACCTTACGAGCGAACCTGCCAGACGGAAATCTATTTTGACTGTTTTGACAAACATACTCAAATGGATAAGTGTCATCAAAGTATCCATTAGGTTGCCTGAGAAGCGATTTAAATTCTTACCATCTGCAGCAGCAATAATACTGATGCATTTGTAATATACCCGGTCAGTATTCGCAGTTCTCAGCAAAACGCAAATTTGTCATTATCTTGGTTTTTGCTTGTAACTGGTTAAACAATCTTTTTCATTGTTAAGCCTATTTACCAATAGCTGTCTGTCCTTTTGCAATATTGTTACTTCTCCCTTTCAGTTTAAATTATTATTAAAAGCATATTCATTCCGGCTGTAATATGAAACCCCCATTCCTTAAACCTGGAGTATGTATTTAATAGCAGTATCTTACATTTTTCATATGATTTGTATTTGACGTTTTCTTCAGTCCCCCCCTCCTATATGAAACTCTCTACTACATTCTTGGTTATGCCTTTACTAAAGCTTTGACATCTTACATATATTTATGCATGAGCAAACACACAATGCATGGATGAATATTCAGGAGCTATAACCAGTAAGGCTGTACCAATACCAGTAAATGCTAACATGCTAACAACACTGGTCACATCTGTCTCCTGGCAGCCCTCGTCCTCGACATCTAGATGGATGCTTGGGCTTTTTAATAATATTTCAGCTCTGGTCACAGACGGAATTGTGCCACTCTGGCCAGGCCAAGTGGAAACTGCAGGGTGGGCATGAGAGGCACACTACATTTAAAATCCATTAATTCGGTTATATCTCCCCGGATAGTCGCTTTGTGCTCCATCCACAGGCCAGCTGGCTTGTCAATACTTGGCCTGTAATATTTCTGACTATTGATTTTGCTGTAGCCAACTGTTGAACCTCTAAAGGTGGACATTTTCTCACGGAGCACATCCGTTCCAGCGGAGGGGAAAAAAATAACCATTCGAGCCACGGTTTAAGGACTAATTCACCCGGGAGAATTGCGCTTTAATAACATATGGCCAGGGTGGGGAATATAATTGCACATGAACGGGAAAAGCGATGGAGAACGAGGATTCCGTGTCAATGCGCAGTGAAGTTCGCGGCGGTTCCCTTTAATCGGACCGAAAGCGTGTGAAATACAGACATTAATTTACTGAGGTGGTTCAGAGCTGACAAGAGCGAAGATCTAAAGTACATTATGTAATTTAAACCTCCCCATAAATACAATTTAAACTGTTTTTTAAAAGAGTTATTACTTTATGAGGTTTCTGTTGAAATGTATCACACAATCTTATAAAGCATTTCATTGCACTCATTTGCGATAGTTTAATAGTATATGTATATTTTTTTCATCCCTCGTTGTACATTTTTCACAATTTTTAAGCATTTCTATTGAATTCCTGCAGCAGTCAGCATGTAGATCCCTGTCTGGTCCATGGGTCAGACCATCACATGAGGGCCACCATTTTCAGCAGAGTGATGGTGGTGAGGTAGCCACTGGTGGCCTTTAAGGAACCCATGGAGATTGAGGTATTTGATGCCCCCTCCCCCCTGTTTCCAGGAGCTGCCACTTCCCTTGTCGGGACAGATGACATACCCGCCCATCAGCAAGCCCCCCCACATTCAGTGCACTCTGTGCACGCGCCCCTCATTACCAAACGCATCCCAGGCCGCTTGATAAATGGACCCATCCCATTTTGGGGGTGGGGGGGGTGCTTCGCCAGGGCTTGCCTCTCCCCCTCCTGATCGTTCCAGATGTTGCACCACGGCCTTGCGGATTCTCGGCGATGGGGGACGTATAAATACCTCCTATCGATTGGACCCAGGGCCCCTGACAGTCATTCGTGCCGCTGCCATCTGGCCGCCGCACCGCCGCCTCCGCTATAACGGGACGCGACACCTCACTCATCGCAGCTCCGCCCCCATCTGTAGACAATTCGCGTTTTCCCCGGATCTTCGACTCTGCTGGAGCACCATAGATACAGGGTGACTTGAAGGGTGCAAAAAATTAGGGTTATTACACAAATTGAGCCATATGGTCCAGATATTTCCCCATTGAAATTTACTAGGCAGTGAAAACTGTTCCTGCCTTCCTAATGGTCTAAATAGCAGTTTAAACACAGTTCTAATGATATCCTTTTGCCTCCCTCAACCGGTCTAACATGAAGGACACCGCTTGAAAAATACCCACGAAAACAAGGGAAACGCTATCAGTATGTTTCAATATGTTACGCTCCCATTATGAAAACAGTTAAGACACCATAAACATAATGGGAAATTGCTGGCCCATGTCTCACTATAGGCATCAAATGCAGGTTCGGACGGTAAGTATGCGAAGCGTTTCTCCTGAAGTAGCTAATCTTGCAGGTAAAGCAATGAACACTAGCAGCCCGTTCACTGAAAGGGCAAACAGAGCAGAAACGCTCACCTGAGCTTTACTGTCACTTCCCGAAGCTGGTCTGTTTTTCCACTACACTTTCATAACACTGCTTTCTTCTCCTTTTGAGGACGCGGAGGAGAATATTGATTTTGTGTTAGTCAGAAGGCCGTTGCTCATATCAGTGGTGGCTTAAAGTTCAGCAGATGAAGCAATTTACCTGCATGTGTCTGGAAACATGTATATGAACTGTATTATTTACCACGGAGGTACTATGGGTGGGGCAATGGGTAGCACTGTTCCCTGGCACCACGATGGATGGGAGTTTGAATCCTGCTCCTGTTCTATACAGGTGGAGTTTGCATGTTCTTCCCTACAATACAGGTTTCTTCTTACAGTCCAAAGCTGTGTAGGTGAACTGGTGTCTCTAAAATTGCCTGTCGTGTGCGTTCCCTGAAACAAACTAGCATCCAATCTGAGGTGTGCCCCATCCACTACTTTATCACCCCCATGCATCAGAACATGAGATGTATGTGTAAGATGGTTCAACCTATAAAAAATATAATTCCCCGAGATCACCAGGCATGATTCTTTTACTCATATACCCAGCCTAGAAGCTTTGATTTTATTAATGAAATAAAGGGCATTTGGACTGACTTTGTGTCCTTTGGACCAACATTATGAGGAGGATCTCCACATGCGTCCACTGTCATCTTTATAAGGAGACAAGATCTCATATTTCATGGATGGCACTTGTTCCTCACCTGCCCTTGGGAACATGCTGTGGCCCTTTGCACGATGTGTAGTTAAACAGTCCATTGGGTGGATTTCCTGGATAGTTGTGCTCACATCAAAGGCATTTCAAAGGTGCCACAATATGTCACTAGGCATGTAAAGATTTCATACGTGTCTCTCTCTACATATTTCATTGCCAGGAAACTCATAAATACAAAGTTTGTTTCAAATATTTGACTGAAGGGCCTACTTTCACTGCTCTGGAGATACAGAAGACAGCAATATTTTAAATCATTTTAAGCCTTCCTTCACTAATAGGTCTTTCTGTATTGTTTGCACAAACTGGTATTTTTCTTGTGTAAGCTTTCAGTTTCCAACAAATGAATAAATAAAGAATTTTAAAAATAAATATGACTAATCAACACAATTTGAGTTAGAGCTTATGTGACGTTTTAATTTTTGCCTTTCAAGCGACCTTTTGATAATATACCCAGCTGAACGCTATAAACATGAAGCGTTATTTATTCTGAAATCTACAATGTAATCAGCTGGCGACGGGTCTCATTTCAGCAATGGTTTGCTAGCATTGCCATCTAGAGGCAGGGCAGCAAAATCTGATACAAATTTCAGTAAACAGCTGTTTCTGTTGACAATGTCCATATGTTTCCTCCCTCGTAGCCCAAATGTTTCCCACACGTCTCAGCAGAAAAAAAAACTCTCCCAAAAGAGATAGAAATGGTAAATAATGGTGTGTTTGCATTCAGGTCCATGGTGTTGAATTTGGCTCTGGAGAAGCTGGCATATTAGAACAGAAAATTCCAGTTTTTTATTTTATTTAGTTTAATTTTCATGACATGAGAGGAATAACGATATAATAAAACTTTTATCGGGCCTATTATGCTAATTAAATTGGCAGTAATCAGCCTTTGTGCATCATGTTGTACTCAAATCGACATCCTGTACCAAAATCTACATCCTGCCTTGGGTGGTAGCAGCTCCATGTAGTTTGAGCCAGATTGTATCTGGGAAATTGACAAGTTATTTCAGCAAATAATGGGAAAACACATTGTTAAATTTGAAATGTGTGTTGCCTTTGGCCAACAGGATAAAATAATAAGCATTTTTTGGTATAACCAGTAATATTTTAGATGCTATTATTATTATTATTATTATTATTATT
>JAAGVU020000039.1:19290735-19316316 GCA_011763525.2 Mormyrus iriodes
CATAACGGGTTAGGAAAACACACTTTGTACCCAGGAACAAAATAAAAATAAAAATTTGTTACATAGTGTTATTAGTGTTTTACTCCTGTCACTCAAAGGTGTTTTCCCCTGTAATTCCTGAGCATTAGTTAAAACCTGATGATTCAGGCTTGTCTCAAAACACCATTTCAAGCAAAAATGGAGCTATGCAACAAGATGTTTTTCTGCTGTATGTTTGAGTAGTTGGCATGCCACAGCACCATCTGCTCAGTACAGGTTAAGGCTAAGTTAGTCTTTGTCTAGAAAAGCCCTTTGTCCCAAAAGGCAGTTAGCGACCTGCAACGCTGTTTACAAACGCGTGCTGTGATGTTGCCAGCAGCAAACCTTCCCCCGACTCGTCCATGACACAAGCCTGCTTCCTGTGACGCACATTAAGAGCTTACTTCGAGAATTTGCCGGTGATCTCGCTTTTGGCCTCATTTAATAGGGAAGCACCTTCTGCCAGATTAGTTAGGGAAACAAAATTGCTCATTCTTTTCATGGAGGCTGAGACTTCTCTAATTAGTAGGATGAGGGGGAAAACCGATTATGCATAAGCAGGAAGTGAGGGTTATTAGCACAGGCCCGGAGGACGATGCAGGTTTTACAAAATGCTGGGACGTTTTAAGAAGCTCAGCGGATGTTAGCTGTGTACAGTGCCTGTAGTGATGTTGACTTCCTTCAAGTTTGCTTTTGCTGCAGGCAATTTTACCATAAATTATTGAATACCCAGTAACACAAGAACTATTCAGTCAGCCAACAAACTGTCATACAGCTAATGGAAACTTTCACCAAATAAGGGTCATGTATAACAAGTGCTATCAGGTTTTAGTATCAGTTAAGGTGATATTAACAATGATCTGAAATTTTGAAAGTCTTTTTCTTATGCTGATACTTTTCACAGAAGATTTTTCACTGACATTTTTGTTTTGTTTTGACATGTTATGACTGAATTGTTCTGCTCAATGTAATAAGATAATGTTTCGGGAGAATAATGAACTAAATGCATGCAGTAAACTTCACTTTGTCTGAACAGGAAAAGGTCAAAGCAGTGTTTGACAACCTTATCCAGCTGGAGCATCTTAATATAGTGAAGTTCCATAAATACTGGGCAGACACAAAGGAGAACAGGGCTCGGGTAAGTAGGCAAGGAAAATGATTTGCAAGGCAAGAGATTCTTTTAAGCAATTGGTCTATTTTTTATGAATACAATATTTTGTCTAAAATTTTCGCTATGTAGGTCATTTTCATCACAGAATACATGTCTTCCGGAAGCTTGAAGCAGTTTCTCAAGAAGACAAAGAAAAACCACAAAACCATGAATGAAAAGGTTTGTCGTGTTTTCTGTACCATCTGTGGCTTAAGTGTCTTCCTATAGTCTTGAATGACAGGGTGGTGTGTAGTTCAGGGTTAGGGGTCTATGACCGTATCTGGAAGGTCATGGCTTCTTGTTCCTTGAGCGTGGCGCTTAATCCCAAATACTTCAGGGACTGGCTGACACTGCTTGCTGATTCAGTTGTATGACTCTTTGGACAGAAGCGTCTGCTATATGAATAAATGTAATATGAATTAGGACATGGATCTCCACCCTCTTGCTTTATAGCATTTCACATTTTAAGTCCAGGAATGGCAGCCTGCACAGTGACTCAGTGTTTCTGCACTGTGCTTTTTTCAGGCCTGGAAGCGATGGTGCACTCAGATCCTGTCTGCTCTCAGGTCAGTCCCGCGTATTGCAGACACACTGGCGTCTGTGTCTCCAGTCTGAGGACTTTTTAATGTCAACAGAGTGAAGCGAGGGGAACATGACTTGCATTGTGGTTACTTCTCCCCTGCCAGTGCCCTGAAATTCTGTTTATTAAAGAGCATAAAGATCCAGATGACCATAGATGGGGGTTAATTTTACATTTACTCAGTACACGATGTATGCTTTTGTCATCTTTAGATAAGGGCCTTGTTTTGCCCTGGTTCATGTGGTATTAATACATTTTAATATCTGTTCATCATTAAAACTGCCTTCGCGTGCCAGAAATATTAAGGTCAATCAAGGTGATGGGCATGACTCTTATCTTTTGGTCTTAGTTATCTCCACTCATGTGACCCACCGATCATACACGGTAACCTTACCTGTGACACCATCTTCATTCAACACAACGGGCTGATCAAGATCGGATCAGGTGAGTTTTCCTGCAAGCCCAGACGTGGGCTGAGAGTAGCAGCTCGGAGTCCTAGCCGTGCATGCTGACGGCGGCTCCTCGCCGCCCCTGGGTTTTCAACTTCTGTGCCCTCACAGTGGCACCAGACACAATCAACAACCATGTGAAAACCTGCCACGAAGAGCAGAAGAACTTGCACTTTTTTGCACCCGAATATGGAGGTACACTTAATTTTGAATAAATTCCATAAAAATTGCGTGTCAAAATGCATTGAAGCTTGTCTTTCAGATCAGATTATTTCCCCTTCCTCTCTAGCTGTAGCTGATGTGACTACAGCAGTTGATATTTATTCCTTTGGAATGTGCGCGTTAGAGGTGAGAAGTTGTAATAATACCATTTACCACTAATCTACATTAGGGAATATCTGATCAGTTGTTGGAGTTTAATAGAAATGATGTGATCATAATGAAAAACTTCTGTCAAACTGACATTCATATGTATCAATAGATCTATTGTATATGAAGGAATTGGTGTTAAAAATGGAAGAACCCTGGTGGGGCTGTCAAGCAGATGTGTGCTAGCAGGACAGATGGAGTCCTGAGTCTGACATTGGGCCTTGTTGTGCAGATGGCTGTGCTTGAGATCCAGAGCAATGGAGAGTCATCTTATGTATCACAAGAAGCTATTAATAGTGCTATTCAGTCCCTGGAGGACCCTTTGCAACGGGTGAGCTTGCTTTCTATGCTAAAATCAAGTGGGTAAAGGGACAGCTAAGCAGTGTTGGGTATTTCAGGTCTAGAAGCCACGAATCACGACCAAGAATTTGTTTTTACCAACTAGGGGTGAGCGGTATACCAATGTCATAGTCATTACTGATGTGATTGTCTGCCATGATATGGATTTGCACTATACCATTAACAAACACTGTGTGTGTGTGTATGTATATATATATAAAATATGAAAATGCTGGATTAATGGGCGTAGTTTATTGGTGATTTTCATGTTTGTCAGTGTTTTTTGAACAACTGTATAAATGTTTTTCTTTTATACAAAACTCAAGGTCAAACTATTAAGACATGCATTTTCTGGGTTGCCAGCTCTCAGGCATCTGGTGTGACACGCTTTCAGACTCTCATGCAGGAAATCTTACGGCAAATCTATATTATCCATTATAAACCTAAAATTGGCTACATCAAAAGGAGTACTTTACAAATCCTACAGGCTATTTACAAGGTACATACATGTAAATGAATGTGCAGACTTGTCTCGAATCAAAAATCTCACTCCAGCCAGCTGACCGAAGTTGGGAACACCGTGTTTTATTTGAAATGAACTGTAAAACAGCTTATCATTCCCTTTGCGTTTTTACTCCAACAATTATAAAATGAGTATGAAAAAACATTACCTATGTCACTTTTTATATTGTTTTGAAATAAGACCGCCATACCAAACTGTAAAGTGTACATAGAAAATAGAATGTAGAAAATATATATTTTATATTTACATAAAGGTACAGGACATGCTACGCCTCCCAAAACCTGGAATAAAGTAATGCTGTCACAGTCCAAAAAGTGAAAAATACCCTGATGATAATTTTAGGTCATATCACCTACCCGTGCTACCAACCATTTCAGTACTCTGTGACTGTGACTCTTTATGCTCAACTGATGGTAATCTACCTTGTATGGTAATTTTGTGTGATTTAGTTTCGGCAGGGTGTTCAAAGACGTGTTTGTGTTTTACTTCTGTTTTCAGTGCCAGGTTCATTACTTTTTTTTGAGGTACTTTTGGACTTTGTTGGTTTGACTTATCAAGGTATGACTGTTACTTAGTGCTCTTGGGGGTGTGTGTGAAATGGCTGTTTGTGTTGCAGGAGTTCATTCAGAAGTGTTTAGAAGCAGACCCCCTGAAAAGACCCACGGCCAAGGATCTGCTGTTCCACCAGGCTCTATTTGAGGTGCCCCAGCTGAAGCTGCTGGCTGCCCACTGCATCGTCAGTCACCAACGTAAGTGAACTGGTGGCCCAGATACCAACACAATCATGCTGACTCAGCCCATATTCTTCCAATAGCTTGCCACATCTCCCCTGAAATATCCTCTGTCCTTTACTATCTGTGGTAGATATGATCCCTGAAAATGCCTTGGAGGAGATTACCAAGAACATGGACCCAAACCAGGTCATAGTTGAGTGCAAGGAGGGGCTGCAGCTGAAGTAAGAGTCACACTCATTTCTGCAAATCCGGTTTTCTAAATGGTTTTTATAGTACATTGGATTTCTGTAATTTTTGTAATGGGCTCAGTTGTTTTAGCAAATCTTTAATTGCAGGCATGTGTATTGTCTAGTCCTGTATATCCAGAGATTATCCACCAAACTTAAACTTGCATAGCCTTTGCATATATCAGTGGCCCATTGCTGTTGAATGTGCTTGTTTATGCACTGATCTGCTGTCCTCAGACTTTCACAGTTTCCTGCTCTTGAGCTGGATAAGTTCTTAGAAGATGTGAGGTGAGTACTGTGTATCCAGCATCCAGTAAGCTTTGGTGTATAGCCACTAGATGGCAGCAGACTCATGGATCACCACACTCTCACCATTTCCTACAGAAATGGGATTTACCCCCTGACAGCATTTGGGATGCCCTGCTCACAGCAACCTCAGCAGGAAGCCGTAAAGTCTCCTATCATTCCCCCCTCGGTAAAGACCCCCACCCCAGAGCCTGCGGAGCTAGAGACCCGGAAGGTGAGAGCCAGAGGGGATCAAGCCCAAACTGGACACACGAGTAGGATAATCAGCTGTTTGCCCTGTAGTCAGCATTTGGACTTTGTCAGTGTTTCTAAAGGTCTTTGACCAGAAATAGAAATGCAGAAATGGCAGACAACTTTCACAAAGGTTTAGCGACATTTTGCAAAGTATCTAAAATTGGAATATGTAACTTTTATAGGTCCTTCAAATGCAGTGCAATATTGAAACCGTAGAGGAAGGAGCCAAACATCATGTAAGTTTCTACATGTAGCTTTATACCAATTGATCCAGAACATAATCTGCTTCCAGATGGCTTCTGTACTTGATCTGAAGTTATGTTCATTACTGACTCCATGTGTAGAAAGTCTTTCAATGAGGAAATTCTGGTCTTGACTTGGCCCTGCTTGCTTTTTTACAGCTAACATTATTACTGAAACTGGAGGACAAGTTGAATAGACACCTCAGCTGTGATTTGTTACCAAGTAGGTACATGGTTTCTTCTGCTTGGTTTTTCTAGGTATTCACAATTTCAGCGGCTGTATGACACTCTCAGGAGTGACTTCTGATTGGAGGCTGGTAGAGACATCTAGCACAATAGTTGTCCACATGCATACTAGGGCAGGGTATTTGCACAGATCCCCTGATTAGATTCAGATTCACAAACTAATGATTCGATTCTGGGTCAATATCAGTCCGATAGGAATGAGGTATGATATACTATATAGCAACTTTCCATATTTGGAGAGATGTTTAAAAAGTTCTAAATGGATGACAAATTTAGAGTCACTGGAAACAAATCGTGAAAACCACTAATGGCTTGTATACCAAAATCGTTTTCTTTGAGGAGCATAGGGGTATAGTTCCTTAAATATAACAAACCTGTCATTTACAAGCACAAAAAAATACTAAAGAGAATAGTTGAAAGTCTTCAACTTTGGGCAAGTCTAGAACTTACTTGCTATGTTTCAGAAGGACTTTAACCTAATGGTATGTGCCGAAACAACATAAATTACTTTTTTAATTTAAATTTATATTTAATTTTAATTTTATTTTTTTGCACGAAGAGGAGGTCTGCTCTGGCAGAAGGGTTGGCACCAGCACATCCTGGTGGTGTCGTGTTAAATGGTTACGTAGGTTTATTGTGTATATAACTGTGTATATAACTGTGTATATAACTTAACCCTTGTGCACATGGGAATTTCTGGAAATGCTTATATAAAATTGAAGCCACAAATAACCGTAACTGTGCAAACTTTTACTGAATACCTCTTCCGTGAACACCAAGAACAATTTCTAAACAAATTTAAGTTTTTACATCGTTTTAAAATGTTAACATTATAAAACTTTTTATATCCATTTAAAATATTTTCCGATAATATATTATAGTCTTCCGCAATGGCTGCCAGGTGAAATATGCCTTCCTGTTTATTTGCATGTATAGCAAAGCACCCACCTCTTAAAATATGCTGAGGCTGGTGTTTGTATGTCTGAGTCCAGTAATCAAAATCTGTTGTTCTTAATCCACAAAACAAGCTACTTTGGGCAAACATTCCAAAAACTACAACTAGATAATGTTCCATTCACACCTTGCTGTTTAAGGACAGGTTGGGAATGGGGAAATGCGTTTTTTAAAAAGAGGTCAATATGAGCAAACTTCTAATGGATTTTACCTGACTTCAGTGATATTCAAAGTAATTCTGAATCAGGGTGATGAAATAATGGGGGGGAAAACAAAAACTTGTTTGACAATACATTTTACAGATCGATGTCGAATTGGATAGATTTTTAAACAATATTTTCGCACACCCCTCATGCAGACACATACTCCCTTGTACATTCGTTTGTACTCTTTAAGCCTGCTCGGGTAACCAACTGTGTGATGTGCCCCATTTAGATGAGAACGTTCAGGAGCTGGCGGTGGAGCTGGTTCAGCTGGGGTTCATCAGTGAGGTAAGAACTCTTGGGTGACATGCAGTCCAGATAAGTTGGCACCACTAAATTTAAAGTCAGGAATCTGTGTGTTTGTTGTTGTAGTAATGTTACTTTTGATGTACGTTTAGTACCTTGCTTGACAGGCAAGGTTACAAATAGCTTGAGTGGATTATTTTCATGTGACAGTTAAGTTGGATTTGTTAATCTCAAATCATGATTTGAGTAGCTTTTATTTTGACTTGGTTTTTCAATTTCTAAAACTCACTCCAGTAAACTTTGTTTCAAAACTGTTGTTTTTCAATGCCCTACATTATCCAGTGGCCTTAAAATAAAACGCTTCCTGGAAACTTGAGAAATAACTCTCCATATAGCTGCTGTTACCTTGATTGTGATTAAACGGTATTAGTTTCATGTTGTAGCCGGGGAAGCTAATGCCCAAACTGACTCAGTAACTAGCTGGCTGACACTGTGGTTCGGGATGATTCCCCTGTCTACAGCTCCACTACTGGCATACTTCTGACAGCATGATAACGCTCTCATTTGTTCCACCAACTCCAGGGTGATCAGATGAAATTGGCCTCAGTTATGGAAGAAGCCTTTAACAAGTTCTACAACCGCAACGGTTGCCTGAATCCAGTCACTGTGTCGTCGTAGTGGAGCCACACAGGATTGACCTGCCTGGCAGCCAGACCCTCTGAACTCTGCTCCTGCGGCAGCAGTTTTGGATCCCGTGTAGAGGATGATGGGACACTGTAGCATGACAACATTGGTGGAAGGTGGGGGAATGGCTGGTCCCAGCAGCTGGCGCAGTGTCAAGCCTCCAGGATCCTTCTACAGCCCCCCTCCCCCCCCAACCCACAGTGTAGAAAGTCCAGCACTATTTTCTTAAGTCAGTATTATCAGCCATTTGCAAACGTTTTTGCCCTCCTGCGTGTTGGTTTGCTGGTTGTAATTTGTTGAGTCGCCATCAAGTGAGGTTCTTGCAGTCCTCAGACTGCAGTGTGTGAGCTGACCAGCTCCCAAGCTTACAATCTCTCGGTTTACAGTGAGATTCTCATCTTTCAGCATTGTGGGTTGTGTGTGTGTGGTTTTTTTTTTTTTTTTTTTTTTTGAATGAGTGAATGAATGAACAAAGGTTTACCAGGGTTCAGCTGTGTGCCCCATGATGCTAAGCCGAGATTGTGAAAGCGAGATGAGCACAGGCAGACTACAGAAGCTGTTACTGTTTTCCGGTCTGTCTGTGGCACATATGATCCCCTGACAATAAAGGGTAAAGCTCAGCAGGTGGGTTAATTCTTGTGAATGTATGCTTCCAGTTGCTGAGTAACTAGCTTTGTATATGGCAGTTTCTGGGGGTTGGCCAATGGCACTTGACTCTGTCTTGACACTTTGGCACAATATACAGCTGAGTGTCGATTTATTCATGACCGATTTGTGTGTCGGTTCTAGGATCTATTTTATCAATTTGGCCATTGGTCTGCTTTTTGTGTATGTTCTTCATGGGACTGCATTTTAAATGGATTTATAGAACATTTGAAGTTTTGGTATTGCAAAAACACTTTGGTGCATTAAAAATAAACCTTTCGATTTTTGCCAAAGCCTCACTCATCTGATCTTTATGTAGTTTTAATTTCTATCAATGAGGATTGTTTTTTTTTTTTTACCGTGGCTGTGTTCAGAAGCCCTTCCCCCATTTTCGGTAAATCACCACAGGCTACAAGAACCAAATGTACTGTAACAGCTGGTAAGATCAGATGGGGGTAGATGTCGGTCTGTAATACAACCAGCATTTGTCAGTTCTGCTGCTGAAACGTCATCCAGATACCTACATGCCTTCTGTGGTCTTAAAGGAGACGTTTTAATGAATCTACACAGAACCATTAAAAACTGCCCCCAGTGCCGTGGTTTGAAGGGAAGCCCTGTGGCAAGGTGGAGCTTGAAGGTACCTTAATGCTGCACCTACCCCTGTAATGTACAATATGAATTGAACAGTGTATCAAAGCCATTAGCACACACTTTAACATTTACACTTGGATTCTCATGCATATCCAGTGTTTTAGTTTCTCACACCTAAAAGATACCACTGAAGCTGTTTTGTATTTCCTGTGACTTCCTTTAGGTGAGTTCCTTTAGGTAAGAATATGGTTTAGTGTGAAATTCACAGGTAACCTTAGCTGGTAAGGTGTCTGTATATGTGTCATTCTGGGAAGTCTGGCACACAGTGAGTGTGTGGTTACTTAGGAGCTGCATCCTGTGTGCTTAATCTAGACATCCCGTGGCTGCTTTTGTCTGCTCCTTCCAGCCTATAAGACGTACTATATCAGAAACTGCTTTCAAACCCTCTCCGTTCAGTTGTAACCGCATGCGAACTGATTATATTTTCAGTCTTCTAAAGCACAATAGGACCCATGTGGCATGAATGTAGCACAACATGCCATTTTTTTTTTTAAGCTCACCGGGTTTTGATGTGCCCAAAAGCAGGGCCTTCATGCTAAGCAATGAGTCATTCAACAGTCCAAATGCGGTGGCGGCTGACCTGTCTCCATGTGACGTTTTCAAATCACATCATAATGCTACTACGTTTAGGGGTGGTCGTATTGGAGGGGACTGCTTTTTTTTTATTTGCTGTTTAAGAGCTGGCAGTAACTCTAAAAGTGCTTGATGATGACATAAGTTCATGGCAGGTTTTCTTTAACATTGATTTAATGTCACTTAAAAAAAAAACATTTTGGAATTGGTAGCAGTCTAAGATTGCCCCGTCAAAATCACTAATACTATAAAGTGCTTTGCAATCAGGCAGCCGCTAAAAACCCTGAGCAATTCACTAAACCATATTTACCTGCATTCCTGAAGCCTCACATTTTTTTTCGTCCCGGATGCGTTCTGACGGCCATGCATCTTCCTTTTCGTTAATTTGCTACATTATGATGCTTTTTCCATTGGAGGCTGGATGTTTATGGGTTAAGTGTGGCTTCTGGATGTGCTGGAGTATCCGGTCCTCAGCTGAACCCTGATTTGAGGCAGGAATCTTCTACAGCTGTCCCTCGAATAACTGTACCGCTGTAAATTAAAGCAAATAACAATCTCTAATACTGTTTATGTTACACATTCAGGCAACATGAATGGGTACTCGCATCAAGAAATATGCTCTAGAGCCTAGGATGGAAATTACAGAAATTAGATGTAAATACATAATTGTGTATAGTCTTTGAAATTGATTCATTGGATCCACAGAACTGAAGATGCAGTATATGGGCAAATGCATGTGGACAGATCTACTAATGAGAGGAACTGGCTAATTAAGCCATGCCTAATGCTGACACAGATCTATAAGAGCACAGTCATTAGAAGTTGTAGGCCACACAAACTCACAGAAAGGGACATGGTCACCATACTACAATATCCAACATGAAGGGCAGCACATCCCACATCATTGTGTAGAATGGAAAGCCTTACCAGAAGAACAGTGGTTATTAAAGCAAAGGGTAAGCAAACTTCAGATTAATACCCTTGGTTGTGAAATGAGGTTCTAGACAAGCTGGTGTCCACATACTTTTGCCCATATAGTGTAGCTGAGCATGTGGTCTTTAACCTGACATCTGTGTTTAGCTGTGATTGGCAAGTCTGATTTAAGAGCCTATCAGAAATAATCATTAGGATCCCTGGCCTTACTTGGAGAGCTTCTCTGAGAACGCAGAGATGCCTTCAGCCCTTTTTCGCTCATTCTCGGTACCGGGTGTCTTGCTGGAGTTGGGCGTATCCCAGCATTCCACTGGGGTATCTGACTTAGCTTCTCTGCCATTTCCTTGGTGACCGGGTACTCTGAGGACGCACTTGTGGCCCATTTGGGCCTGCTTTGTCTCTGCTGTCCGGAGTTCAGGTCCAAGGACAGGAACAGCTTCAGAGGAGGAAATAGAGGAGTGTTTCCTGTTTACTTTTTCCAGACTTACATTTTACCAGCAGGCAAAGAATTATTAAATTCCATAATTTGATTCTCACAGTCTAGTTTAATTCTGCATGTCTGTGTCGGTCATGCACAGTGTGAGGAACCAAGCTTACTAGTGACCTAGCCTTGCGGAGCTTGTAGCTGGAGTCAGACAGTGGCTTCTGGCTGCCGTTTTCGTGTTTCGTGACAGTGTTGAGCTTCTTAGCTTTCGTTCGTCTGCAAGAGAAGCAATTAGAAGCCCTTCTGGTTTCCTCATTTCTAGGACACGCCTCGCGTCCTTGTCAAACGACCAGCGACTCGGTTGCGCGTGTTCCAGATATGATTTTGGAAGTACAAAGACAAAAAACTCCCACAATGCAGGCTTGGCTGAGCAAGTGAATGTCTCCTGGCATACTCACGTGAGGTTGGCCTGCTCGATGGGATCCAGGTTCTCCAGGTAGTTAAAGCGCAGCGTGTCCGTTGGGTGTCTGTCAGAGTCCCTCCATGGGGGCAGCTCCTTCCTCTCAGCTGGATCACCCTTCCCCCCACGCCGGGCAGGTCCAGCAGATCGAACCTGTCTTGTGTGAACCACCAGTGACTCCTCCCCCTTATAGCCAATCACCTTCACCTCCGGGACCACAACCTCCTGATAGCAAGGGGTCTGATGAAAGACAGAGTCCCATTATTATCGATCCACCTCCCATGAGGATTTAAACCTAATCCTTCATTGCATTATGAATATGAATCTTTAAAGAATGTAAATGTACTGTTTATCCACCCATATTCCAGTTATCCTGGATCTTATCCCTTGAATTTCAGGGGACAGCAGGATGGATTGCCAGGCCACAGTCCCTCACAGCACACATGTAATCACACTACAGCAATATAGACACCAATTTAGCTAACTGCATGTCTTTGGACCACCCAGAGTAAAAAGGAGAGCCCTATACAAATACATGGAGCAAACTCCACACACGGGATGGATGTGTGAATAACTGCCAACCCTTGAGGTATGAGGCTGCAGTGCTATCTACCGTAATATATGTAAATGATATACACATATAAATATTTCTTATCTAATATTATAACTTGCTTGGTGGAATTTTACAGCATAAGATTCCAAACATCTAGAAATAGTAAGAACACAGTCAGCTCATTCGGCCGGGGGTGGGTCACCTTTGGCTTAGTGACGTGCAGCTCCTGTACAGTTTCGATATAGTGCCTCTTCCACACACCTTGCTCAAAGGGCGTGGGAGCAAAGCTGATGCACCAGCCCAAGCGCAGGCATTTGGGCATCCATAGCTGGTCCAGCTCCACCAGGCTCTTCCAGTGCCAGCTCACCTGCCCAGGTACAGTGGTACTTATCAGGTAAGTCACTCTTCCACATTTCCTGCACTGGAATTACAGGACAGATACTGTAAACACAAGTACCCGCACTTATGTGTGTATACCTTTTATGTATTTACTAGTTTATATACAGATATGTTGGCAAAATGCAACTTATACTGTTGAATGGCATGCGGCCCCAGCAATTTTCTTTTCCAATTTTAGCTTTCAGTTAATTTTATCTCCAGTTAATATAGTTACATTTTATGTCCAGTCAATAATTTTAATATGTTCAGAATCAGAATACTTTATTATTAATTATTAATATTTTATTAATACTTTTATTATATACTTTTTCTGGTAAGACTGTTTCCACCCAGTTACAATTGCCTGTAAATAGGAGATTCTGTAAATACAGAGGATATCATAAAAGACAGGTATTTATGGGATTACCAAATCAGTGGTTATATCTGAATGTGGACATTCGGGAGTGGTGTGTGTTGTTTGGCAGTAGAGTGGGGATGTAGGGCAGCATGATGTATTGTTGATCAGGTGATCAGGCCAGAAAAAGGAAAAGGGAGAGATGCTGATAAGCTGGCAATGGATCATACAGAGCAAAACACAAATGGGTATCGGCTTTTCTGAAACAAGTAATAATACCAAACCTACCCTACGAAGAAGACTACTAGGTGAAATGGAAAGGAGAACGGGGTGGTTGATGAGAGGAAAACATACAGAGGCATTGATTAGGTGAATAAAACACACTGGGGATCACGGCTATGAAAAATAAGGGGAACATTTATAAATGACATGCAGATTGTCAAAGGGATGTCGTTTGTATTATTATCTATAGATGTTTTTCACCAATATTACCTGTGTGTATTTGCACATGAACATTTGCATCTTCTATTTTTCATTATGTAACCAGTTTTGCCTGTATGTATAGTTACTATCATTGGCTAGTGGTAATACAACAATCGTGTATATTAATGCTGTTACAGAGATAGATGCTTATGTAAAATAAGTAACAATGCTGCCCAAAATGTGCTACCTGCATTGACTGTGTCTCAATAGTCTCTGTTGTTTGGCATGCTTATGGTCTGTGCAAACAAGCATGCTACTTTGAGCAGAGACTTCTGCCAAATGAAGACACAGCCATAGATAACAGTGGCACATCTGTAGAGCAGTGTTTTCCAACCTGGTCCCTCCCAGCTCCCGGTAAGCACAATGGCAGGCTTCCTTTTATGCGAGTTTTAGCCCACACTGGACAGGCACTGATGTCACTGCCATCTGAGTAAGGATTTCTTCCTCAGATTTCTGGGACAAGGGGTGGCCAACCAACCTGTGCACACCTGCAAAGGCTCCGGGGGTCCAGAAAGGAAAAGATGTACAGGGACAGCACTCTGGGTAGCATGGTGGTAAAGTCCAGGGCATCTGCTGGGACCCGGCTGCAAAGATCTCTCCGCAGAAACTTAAGCTGGGCTGTGGAGCATCTGGAGAAGAAATCCTGCAGCACCAGCTTCCGCTGGGAGTCCGTCCACTTGTCAAACTAAGGAAAGCATATAAGAGGACCTGCTTCAGCAGACCCCTCAATTTAGTGATATTACATAGCGTACAGTTTGTTACTATTGATTATGTAGTTGAATACAGTCTATGCAAGTACGTCTTAGGAAACAGCTGCAATTTTACCGTTTACGATACATAATTGGGTGAAGGGGGTATGACCTTACCCATTTTCCAAGCAAGGCTCTCCTTTCTTCAAATAACTAGGAGAAGAGGAGAATTACTGAGAAACAGCCCTGGAAATGTGACACACTAAATAAAAAAAGATCATCATAATCAATCAAAAATAACTGCTGCTTATTTGAAATTCTTAAATATGGCAACCAAAACCAAAAATCATTAGTGAGTTTATTAGCAAACCTGTTTAGCTAAATACTAGTTAGCCTATTTAGAAAACTATTTTTTTTAAAGTACATGATCATTAGAGAGCTGGTGGTTGAGCGGCGTCCAGGTGCTCATCGTAGCTTGCATCCTTCCATTTCTGAGGACCTTGCTGGGCCCAAACGACATCCTTTCTCTGCAGTATTGGAGGAGTAAAATCCGAGGAAGACAAAAAGCAACAAAATTGTAAGTAATCCTCTACTATCGCATGACATCCATTACTTTCCGCATGACAAAGAATCGTCGATTTCTCACGTAATCAGCAATCGAACGATATAGAACTTCTGTAGGATAAGCGCAAAATACAGCACCGGCAATTGTCAATATTTCGCGTACCCTTTATTCCTGCAGCAATCGGCACTCCGGCGTTAAAGACAAAAAAAGAAGCAAATGCGGGAAGCTTGCAAATACAATCCGGTGCGCGGGACATTTAATCGATGCATCAATTTACTGCCAATTCAGTGTTTATTTTGTGAAGACCCAGCCATCTTTTGCGTTTACCGGTTTCCATGGCAGTACTGCTTGAGTTTCGCCTCCCTGCGGCCGCTCCGCCCCCAGGTCCTCCTGTAATGCGCTTTAGACTCCAGCAGAAATGGGACCCGCATGACCGGTACCTCACTCTGCCTTTTCACTTACAAGACGTTTTTATCAAACTGAACTCGAATAATACATCTCCACACCGGCAATGTGGCTGCTATCAACGAGTATAATTTGATTGGATAAAAAAAACACAACTTAATTAAATAAATTATATTAATTATTTACATCATCTTAATTTATGCTACTGACATGCCGTTTTCATAACTGCAAAATTTGAAGAGATAGTAATGTATCCGGCTGGCAAATAATTTGCGACATGCAGCTTGTAGTGCCGAGCCAAAAATAAAAGAGTTTTTCGCTTGGCCTGACACCGGCCCGCACTAACACTGATGGTTTTCATCTTCAGATCATTAATGATTGATAAGTCAATGCAGGATCACTCAAACCTGCTCTTTTCAGTGCTGGACGCAGTTCACCCACCAATGTAAAAAATCTTCATCACATACCATGCACCTGATTGAAGGTGATTGTTTTATACCCAGAGGCAATTCTAGGGACAGTGGGGCCCTCCAAGGTACCCAGCCTGATATGGTAAAATTTAATAACCATCATTTTAGCGTGAAGTTTAAATTAATAATATTAACAATATATAATATAATAAACACAATTCCTTCATTTTCACTTTACTGTGAAAAATGGAGCACACTAATAAAGCAGATTTGCAATGTACTACATAATCAGCCTAGCTTGGGAATCCCAGGCGATTGCCTGTCTTGCCTGTCCTGTCCCTACGCCTCTGTTTATACTATATTTTATTATTTCCCCCATGCTGATCTTCTTCACTGTCTTCCAGGCTGAAAAAGTTCTCCAGCATGTCAGATCCCAAGATCACATCCACTGAGAGAGGAACAGGTGGAATATAGCCGTTTCATTATTGCTTTAGACCAAGCGGTTGGGAGAAAGACGAGGGAGAACATAAATTTCATTTATTATTTTAATCTGAATGTAACCTTATATAAAAAATGATGGTCATTTAGAATATTTGGTAACAACTAAATCATACATGTAGTAGCAAATTATGGTTTTGAATAATGAATATTTTAAATGATTTGTTTAGAATTGATGAAACAACCAAACTACTCTCAGCCTAAGAAGTATTATCTTAACTAACAACAGCTGATTACATCATTAAACCTTAATGTAATCACTTGTAAATAGCTATGGATAAACAGATATGGAATCAGCCAAGAGACAGGAGGGAATATGGGAATTCTGCCACATTCCCATCCTCTTCCCAAATAATTCGGAAAGCAATCTGCCTAATTCTACATTATTCATTGTTTACGGAAATCCCTTTCAAACAAAGTCGCCAGCAAATGAGCAGTTGACAAGGTGATAACATTCCCTAGCCACCGTTACTAATAAACACCTTTAATTACTAATCCCTTCATGGAAAACTGATATTTAAAGGATATTTTAGGATGTCTGCCTCCCTACTTTTCTGTAGGAGGTGGCATCAGTTAAATGCTAGTTAATTACCTAGTTGGAGGTGATCTAACAACAAAATGTAAAAGCCCAATATCTTTTGATTAATGATAAAATGTCCGGTTTTAGTAAGAAGATGAACTTTTTGTTCTGTGCGAAAATTGTTCTTGAAATATTTTAAATGGTTTCCATATGAAAGTGTAGAACACTATCAACAACCACTGAGTGTGTGTGTTGGGGGGGGGCTGCCTTCTGGAAAAACACTGTTAGAGGAGCATGAGGTAAGTCAGGTTTTAATAACAGATTATTGTATGCCAACAAGCCCTGACATCAAGGTAATACTATAGAGGAATGTCTGTTTGTCCTATTTCTCTTTGAAGCAAGCGTCGGGAGTCTAATTAACTGTTAGAAAATTTATACATCAACATGATTACATTTTAAATCTAAAAGTAACTGTAAATTTGTATTGATAACCACTCATCAACACTAATCCAGTTAAGGTCACAGGGTCGTATCCCAGGATGAATAAGGGATGTTACAGAGCACATTCTTGATTGAAAAAGATTGTGCTATCATAGTTTTAGACTTCGGAAGGATGTTTTGAACTTTTAGCATTCCTGACCAAACAAATGGCATAAATACAGAAGATTAAAACTTGCAGATCTGGCAGTCTATTGCAATGAGGCTACGCACTGGGCCAGTGTCCTGTCTTTGACAATTCACCATTAATGAAATATGGTCTGAAAACAATTCCATTGTTTACTGAAATAAATGGTTGATGACATCACAAATACAGACAGTTTGCAGAAAATCCTCCCACGGTTTTGACGCACCAATGACAAAACCATAAAATACGCTACAGCCATAAAATACATTTCAGCTGATTTCTTTGACATAATAATAATCACACAGTTCCACAATATTATCACTGAATGTTCCACTAGCCCCCTCTGATATAATTACCAAAACCATCATCATAAATCATGTGACCATAAATCCAGAACCCTCATGTGAGTTTTACAGAACAATACATGGAGCAATGATTATTTTCAAATTGCATGATGTCTTAAAACACTATCAAATAACCTTCAGATGAGACCCGTACAACTAACATACATTCCTATAACAATCACATAAAAGAAACGTAAAACATCCATTAATACAGCTTTCAAAACCAGCAATCTGGTTGGGTGTAGGTCTTGTACCCGCTTTAGATGGTGTTTTTGCTGTTCAGTTGAAAGTTATCTGAATATGTCACACTTGTATCTTATTTAAACGTTTACAAAGTAAAATAGGTCATTTCTTACTTCTGATAGGGCAATGTTAGGGCAGACATTTTTAAGATAAAGGATAAGCAGAAACCATGACGACAACGTAGAGTGTAGGTGGTGACCACTTCAAGGAAGGAGAGATGTCAGGTGCTAAGAATGCTTGCGTGAGGCTATTGACACTAGATTGTAACCTGAAGGTATTTTATCATCCAACCGGGAGACATTTTGTGGGAGAACCTAACCAATCTTTAAGCTAATTTTTTTGCATATTCTCATTTTGCAATTTGACAGGATGGAAGGTGAGTTTGCATTGTGTGTCAGTGAGTCATTATGAATATCAAAGACAGTCAAAATACATGAATGCAACTATGACTGTGTCTACCTGATTGTCAACACTTACTCACCTGGTTAGGAAGGGTTTAAATGATCCATAATCTTCAAATGTTTTCCTGTCCAGTTCCTGTCCTGGCTAGTCATTTAATGCTGAATCTTCCCATAGAAATTCCCAGAAAACTGCAGCCAACATGCATTTTCTTCAGAGGACAAAGTTTATTCTATTTATTAACCATAATAATTTGCAATGTACTATGTACAATGAATTTCACCTGTTATATCACCCAAAATTTTAACCAGTGGTTAAAATGAATTAAAATCAACTATAGCCCCAGAATGCACTGGAAATAATTTGTAACAGATAACATGCGGAGATAAAATATAACTTTACAAATAAGCTGAATAAATCTCGTTTAATTTATGTCCTTCCTGAATCTCTAAGTAAAAGATGAAATAGGTGCACCAAGAAAAATTCATAGGAAAAGGGACGTCATTTCCAGAGTTAGCAAGATCTTATTTTGTGTTCCTTGCTAGCAGCGATCCTGTGCATGCTGTACTCCATCTGCTGGTCTAAAACAAAACAAGTGAGAATGAAACCAGCCATCAGACATCGTTCTGGCTGTTTTGGGTACTCCGTTTCGGCATTTTGTTTGCCTTTTTTCACGAATTGACTCAGTCTATTAATAATTTTTATTGTTTTTTTTTTTAGGTTTTTAATGAAATGTTGCTTTAATTGAAAACAAATTTTAATTAATTCTTGTATGTGTATATATTAAACATGAAAGACTGCTTTCAAAGAGAAATTTAAATTGCAAATTTTGTTTACATGTTCGATCGTGGTTAATTAAAAACAGGGTCAACATTTTAATTTTATTTTTTAATTGACATCATTATAGCGTTGCATTCACAGCTTTAAGAAAAAGAAATCAAATAACATTAAAGACAAACCACATTTTAAATAACCTGCTGTTATTCATTTTTTTACACAATTACACAACAAAGTTTCTGTACTCGCCTATATGCTTACATCTGTTAAGACGGAGACCTGGACGCATGCTTAAATTCCACATGTATGCAAAAAACTGCAGCCTTGCAAGCCAGTGTTAACTTAGAGCAGTGAAATAAACTAAATGATCTCAAGGTCACAGATAAATTGCATCCTTGTAGCTAATACTTGCATTTCCATTTAACAGCACCTTCAGCCAATAAAGTATTATCTTACTGTCTTTCTTTATTTTTTAGTAAGCACCATGATACAATGCACAAAACTTGGGGTTCCTATCTGAGGCTTTTTTTTTCTGGAAATTATTTGTCTTGTTATAAACCTCAAACATGTTTGCAATCTCGTAAATATGCAATTATGTTTTTATACAACCACTGGCAAAGTCCAAATCAAATCCTCACAGCTAAAAAAGGTGACGTCTCTCTTTAGGACTCTGCTAGTTAATGCAAGGACATCTGATTAAAATTTAAAATTCTCCAAAGAAATTAATTTTCTTTGTAGTATATGGGTGCAGTGTTGGAAATCGATTTTTTGCAACAAAAATTACGAACAGGTGCCAGGTCCTCATTTTTGCTATATACTGGGTTTTTTTGCCCCCGTGTCTTAGATGTCATTTCTTCAGTGTGGTACTGCAGTTTGTTGAACTTTCAGTGATTATAGAAAGTATAACTACGCTATAAACAAGGTCAGGAATGAAAATGTCTTATAAATTTGACACAGCGTCTACGCTGGATTTTATTGGCATCTGTGAATCAGTGGAACATGATAGTTTATTTTTCATACAAATGGGGCATATTAGTTGCATTATAATAAATGAATACAACGTAGAAACTGAGCGACGTGGCTAAACTTAGTAACACAGTAGTGTCCTTTCTGACCTACCATGTATTAAATTTGCAGTCTGGTTGCTATCATCGAAACTGCTCCTTACATACACTGTACTGTAGTCCTGTTTTGGGACAGCTCTGCATTTGAATACTGAATATGCTGTTTAGTTAATTTTTGTTTACATAGAGAACCTCACAATCAGATAGCATGGGCATGGGGAAGTTTCTTCACACCTTTTAGTCTAGGGAGCAGTGTTGTGCAATCTGACTTTAAGCATCGACAATGATAGTCTCGAGGTCACTGAGTTTTCATGGCTGGGACATTGTGTACAGTAAGCACCTGAGGAGCGCATGGCATGAGAAATTAATGATACATTAATGTTGCAGATGATGGAGACATAGGGTTTAGACAGTTTTGTGTCTTCGTTTTTTTGGTGATATGTCGGCTAATCCCTACGTGATTCCTGATCCTGGAGAGGTGTGCAGAAGAGTGATTGTTTTGCCTTGACAGTAATCAGCACCCATCAGCTCAGTCCTGCTTCTCCTTCCGCTGTGTTTGAGATATGTCTGGTATTCCCTCGTGAGTGATCCAGTGCTTCTTTCACAAATGACTGCAATCCCAAAATCCAAGGGATGACAAGGCCTGACCTGTCCAATGTACACAAGACGCCCATTGTTCCCAAAAACCTTGACACGCCTGGGGTGATGCAGGGAACTCAGAGTGCAGATATCATAAAAGATATGAGGATCATTGCCTCAGATTCTGAAAACTTGAATCAAACACTGCTACTGAAAGTGTTCCTAGGGGTTAGGGGGTGAGATTTGAGGGGTGAGGATACTGTCTTTTTTGTGCTTTTAGACACATGGAGTAATGCTCAAACCATGCGTCCTGTCAAGTGTTCTAGCTACAAACACAACCTACTGAAGGAAGCACTTTTCTAGATGTTTCAATGGCTAAATGTAACCAACTATCTCACCCAAATTAAACTAGGAGGTTAATAATACATAAAAGTTTACCAGTACCACTAACAAATGTAATACTCTATACTGAAGATTCATTTGACTTCATTGATATTCAAATGAAACTGTCAGATATCAATAATACCCAAAGTGAGAGTAGTAGACTTCATACTCACATACAACATACTTCAGAAATTAGAGATTTAGTTTCTTTAAGCAGTGGATCTGACCAATCTTCCCAACATGCATGTCGAGTGTTTGAATAGTAAAGAGCATGTGGAGCTGGAGAGAAACAGAAGCTCTATCCAGATTCACCCCGTAGAATATAGTCCATCCTGGTCTAATAGAAGTGGAATTTAAAGCAAAAAGTTGCAGATGATTTTATTTGGGGTCTGTGCAAGACAAAGAATTGAGGGGTTCAAGCCGGTACAAAAAGACCAATTAAAGCGGTCTGTAGTGTGATGATGTTTCAACTTCTGGGGTTAAAATACCTTAGAGGATGGACAGATAGAAAGACAGACATTAGATATTTCCAGCAAGAAATTCTGTGCATTTCATTCTAGACTTAATCCTAAAGCTTAACCTAACCCTAAACCAATTTGTAAAGTGTACCATAACTACTTAAGGGGAAATAAATACAGGAGGTGGACAATCATTTCTCAGAACACCTAAAGCCTCAGTTAAGGCATAACGTGTTTTACCACTTGAGACCTAACAAAGGACCCTCAAAGACCATGGAGAAACCCTATCCCTAATATCTACCCTAACTCTACTAACTCTATCCCTAACCCTAATACCAACCCTAACCCTTTTAACCCTAGCTTTAACCTTAATACCAACCCTAAAACTAACCACATCCCTAATGAGAACCCAAACACCAACCCTAGCCCTAACCCGAATTCCAACCCAATACCTAACCAATGTCTTAACCCTAATGCCAGTTCATTTTTAAAAGCAGTATCAGTATACCAACTATGCTCATTAACAAGGGTCCTTCTTCAGCAGTCAGCCATATATGAGTCTCTGAAGGTCATGTAGTATTTTTTATGTCATGGACTTATACCTACAGAGGCTGTTTTTTCTGTTAGATGTTCTCAGTTATATTATTTGAGTTTTCCTGTCCCATTTATTTACAATCATTTCAGATTTTTTGTTTGGCTAATGCCTAAGAGCCTGCAGCTCCTCTCCACTAGGAGCTTTGAAATCATGATGTCGTTTTGAAACATTTACAAAATAAAAATCTGCAGCACCAAGTTTGATTTTTTAAATGTTAACATTTCAAGTGTTTTAGAAGATAGAGGTTCTTAGAACACAAACTCTGGTCTAAGTGCTTAAAATTATTGATGGAAGAAACATGGCTTTGAAACACCAAAAAACAGCAATCATTACCATAATTTAAGCCAAAGCTTGTCTGTAATTGATAAGACAGTAATCATGCCCACTAATGGGTAGCAAAGCCTCAATTGTCCTGTCATTGTAGGGACTGCTTGTAGTGTACATTTTTGTTTTTGTAAGACCACCACCGAACTGACTATCAAGGTAGGCTATTTTAATCATTCATCAGGGCAACTTCAACCTAGTACAGAGTTTTTTGGGAGTTTGTATCTATATTATTAAGTACAAACTGTTTACTTTAAAAAGGTAATCCGGGATCACAGGATGCATCCTTGCAGCTAATACTTGCATTCCCATTTAACAGCACCTTCAGCCAATAAAGTATAAAGTAGGCCAAACTATAGACAAGGAATATAAAAAGGAGTTCCTTAAAGGGCAGAAGTTAGGATGATTCCATTCAGGGCACTAAAATATTTGGAACATCAGTGGATTGATCTGGGTTGGGGGCACAATATGATATGCTTTCAGGGGGGCTCAAATATCTATTGGCACCCCTAAATATCAACTGTCTGGTAGCAGTCTGGTAGCATAAATATTATTATAAAAATCACCTGTGAATACTCACAAAAGATTCAGCGGTCATACAGAGTTGTATATGTGTGTATGCTTAAGTCTGTGTGACTGAAGGAACATGCTGCTTACCTTATCGACTGCTGCGACTGAAAGCACAATTTATTGTATGTGACGTGACTTTTCACTCCTGGATTTATGACAGATAGTCCTACATCAAAACAAAGTAAGTAAGGTGAGCGATCGCACTTTTGTAGGGTTATCGCATTTCTAGATATATCTCATCCTATGTGTACGTAAACAAACGGGCAAAATAATTTCTTCTACCTGTTATCAGCCCCTGTAGCCCGCTGTAAGTAACATCTCCAAACAAATGTAGATTGATAGGGCATGAGATAAACGTAAGTGTGACGGAGCTAGTTACTCTACACATAATTATAGAAAGCTAAACAATGTGTGTGTGTGTATATATATATATATATATAAAGCCTCAAAGCTAACATAAATGTAACATTCTCTTAAAGTCAATTATTCAACAGTAATGTACATTAGTTAATATCTCACTAACAGCAACATAATCGGTTATGTAGAAAATCTAAGTTTGCGTTTGATTGATGGCAGATCAGCTAGATAAACTGATATGCTGCAGTGCCTCTGGATTTTTCATGTGTTTCTTGTAACCACTGGGTTTTCAAATGTTATACACCTTGAACGCTTACCTGAAATGCTACCGTAATAAATGGGGTCTCTGGGAAACGCAGTCCATTAAAAGAAAACATGGACGCGACCATTGAAGCCTGTAAATAGTGGAATGCAAAGATTATCATCATTTGTCTTACATTGTGATGCTGGGGGGTATTTATCTCTTGTGGATACAGAAAATACTTTGCCTCTTCCTGGTTCTTTTTGGGTGAGTCTGGCTTTACAGTAGCTACATTTTATTCAATCTGATCCATCACACCACACCAGTAACTAATTGTGCCTGTGCAGTTGTTCCTCTAGTCACATGATCTGCCCTAGTGAGTAGTGGACATGTGTGTCCAAAGATGCACTGCAGAAAGACAAGTTTAATGTAATAGCTACATTTCATGGGCCTTGATACATCAGCAAATCACCTGCCTATTGATCGCATACTGATGAGGTTGATTAAATCTTCCAACTAATTCATCCTCCCCTAGATAAGGAAGCGTGAGGAGCCAACCACCATTTCTCAGATTTAAAACAAGCGGAAACCAAGCCCGGACCATCATAGCAGCCAACGAAGGGGAACTTACCGGCTCTGGCATGCTCACCTGCCAAAGAACTATGATTCATGGCTGGCATTCAGCGTTCACGACTGTGGTAGGAAGCGCTTCATCATTTAAAAGCTTCAACTGTGGCTCTGATATGTGCCATTTAGAATCATCACCAGTGACAGTTTAAACCTGAGACTAAGAACTGGGGTATTTGTAGATTTTACATTTATTTAGCAGACATTTTTATCTCAAGCAATGTACATTTGAGAAAGCTGGGTCAGGCAGTCCCTGGAGTTACAGGACCTGAGGACCCAAAGGTGAAACCAGTTGATTAAGGCCCTTATGCCAATTAGGAGTTGAAGGTATTTCAGAGTATAACAAAAATAAAGGAAATGTGCAGACACTGAGAGCTGAATGCATCCCTATAGGCAGTTCCCAGGTTACGAATGAGATCCTTTCCCTAAGTCTGTCTTCAAATCAAATTGCAGGTAAGTCTGGTGCACCTATGGCACCTCAAGCTGACGTACCACTGAAGCCACACAATGTTTTTATGGGCGTCACAAAGCAGTACATGCATTTGTTATCATAAACCATTGTGTTTCATTTTTAATATAATAGGCTTTATGGCAGTCCGTTCATAAGTACAAGATGTTCATAAGTCTGACATTCCTAATCCAGGGACTGCCTGTGCAGTGTCTTATAACCTCAAAGTCCTTCAAATTCCCTGAGATCCAAGTGGCCAAGGATAGCGTCCCAGAGGATGGTGGTACTGTCTGTGGGCCATTAAGAATACGATACTGTATAGTGATATAAATGACAGGTCACTGATAAATGTTATGCAGTGGAATATGAGTACTATATATGAGTACTATTTTTGGATCACTGATACCATCTGCTGGCATAGCAGAATTGTTCAATTTTGTTGCTGAGTTACGATTCAAAATAACCAATAAATTCAATAAAACATTCCACACCAAAGACAGCATATTCCCACCTTCCGGAAGTTCAGACCACATGATCCTTGGGTCCTGTAACCGTAACCAAATCCATTTCAAAGTCTTCAGCTGGATTACACCATGCCAATAATTCCCCGCAGGTAGTGGGAAGTTTAGAGTTGGTTTACCATGCAACTGTACATAAATAAAGGTAGATATCCTGGTAGATGCCAGATGTTTTGCAGTAAAACTCTAGGTGTTTATAATTTTAAACACAAAGGAAAAAGCTAATGCAGCTCTATTATCACAATTAAGGCAAAAAATGAGGTGATATTGTGTGCAGATAGACACACAGAAGTTATCCGATACCAGGAAGTGTTCTAATTTAAGACAACAATTTAAAACCTAGGAAATAAACTGAATTTCCAGCTGTTGCCTCTGTGGTATTTAAACATGCAATCATTAGGAATGTCTGGCCTTTTGTAAATAAGTGTTACCATACTTTTTATATTTTAGGTCTGAGTCTTTGTTTTAAAACTTTGAGATGTATTTTCTGTTTCACCGCCTGTTTGTGATTAAACCATTCCAGCAAGTTAAGATCTAAAAAGCATACCTCCTTTTTTGGAGGTAATCCTTGTCTCAAACTGACTCAAGAGAGCATGGTACTGTTGTTTTATTTTCATGCCCACAGTTTTTTATGTTTTTCATCATGACTACAAAGTTATATAAATACAATTCTACAGTCCCAAGGCTCAATCACCAAAAACTTCAATTAATGAATGAGTCTAATTAAGGCTAAAAATAACAATAGAAATGTTGTTTTTTTTTGTTTCTCTTTCCTTCTTTCTTTCTGGTGGAATTTTGCTGGGATTTTTATTCTTTAATACTGCTGGACAAATCCCCCCCCCCACTCCCCTGGGGATCAATAAATATATCTCATATATAACACTATGTAACAGATTTTAATTTTAATTTTGTTCCAGGGTACAAAGTGTGTTTTCCTAACCCGTTATGCCTAAAACAAACAGAAAATAGCTATTGTTCCACA
>JAAGVU020000039.1:19321169-19337775 GCA_011763525.2 Mormyrus iriodes
CTCCGGGATAGGCTCCGGACCCCCCGCGACCCGGAATGGAATAAGCGGTTCTGGAAAATGGATGGATGGATGGATGGGCCTTGCTCAAGAGCCCAACAGTGATATGATTACTCTGTTGGCTACAGGATATGAACCCTTCCAGACATGGGCACAGATCCCTACTGAGCTAAGGAAGAACACACACAAACTCTGCACACAGGGACTACAGGCGGGATTCACACCCCTAACCCTGCTGGTGTGGGGCTACAGTGCTACCCACTGAGTCACCATGCCACCCCCTCCCTCACATGTCCTCCAAACTGAATAACTGGAAGAAGCAGCCATGATTTGAAATAGCCAAAATAGAAGTACTGTGAGAATTTTAAATTGATTATTAGAATAGAGATACTTTATGCGTCCCCCATGGAGAAATTATCCTTTAATCTGTCTTATTCTGCATTGTATGCAACTCATAGACACATATACAGGCGACAGCATGCTTGGGAGTTACAGCCCACTGTCCCGAGAGCATTTAAAGTTAAAGGCCTTGCTACAGGATTCAAACCAATATCCTTCCGATTACAGACACAGAGTCCTAACCCACTGAGCCACACAAAGCCCCCATAACAAACACAATTTTCTTGTTTTTTTTTCCTACCTGAGTTCTGGGTTCTTCTCTACTGTCAATTATTCAAAGAGAAAGACAGTCATTTAGAAAACGTTCAGTAAATGCAGATTAATAAACATTCACATTAATAGACTCAGTGGTGAGAAATTCAAGCAGAGCGAAAGGGAGTTACAAATTATTTAACGCTGATGTAAATCTCAATACTGAGTCAGAGGAATAAATCCATACCCAGCTGACTTGTGCTGTCCTCAGGTCAGGTGTTTTACCTGGAATATTATCTTGTCCCGTTTCCGCTGTTTCTAACACTGACTGCCATACTTTTTGTGTTCTTCTACACAGGAAGACCGGACAGAGAAAAACAGAGGGGCAGAAAGAGAAAGAGGGAAGGTGAAAATACAGGACAGACACCACAAGTGAAAGGAGATGGAGGCAACGGCAGGAAAAAGACACGGGGGACTCACAGAACACATACAGCACATAATGTAGAGATGGCAGGGGGGCAGAATGGGAGTCGGCACCTAATAACAAATGGCACACAATAACATCAACCACTGTGCCAAGTGCTGCAGATAGGCAGAGGTGGGACATTCAGGTCCAGAAAGTACAAATCCAGACCAAGGCTTTGTTTCAACCAACCAGTTGAGGGCTGACCACTGTGATTCTTCATACTATAAACTTTATACTATATCTTTATACTTTATACTATAAAGAGTCACAGTCACAACATACTCAACTGGTTGGCTGAAACAAAGCCTTGGTCTGGATTTGTACTTTCTGGACCTGAACCTTCCACCTCTGCAGATAGGAACACTGTAGTAAAGTTTATAATACAATGTATGTGCATGAGAGGAAGTGTTAGCCATTCAGGGAAAAAACAATCACTGCAACATTCCTAGTTCTACAAGTCGGAGTGAGGAATGCAGCATACAACAGCATGCAAAACTGAATTGAGGATGTTCGGAATGGGAATATTTATATACTTTTGCTGTATATGTAAAGTAATGCAACGAAATATAATTAATGCCAGTGTAGGATGACTCCACTGCTACTGCATTTGCATATCCTTACAATTGTATGTGAACATCTTCAATATACACATTCAATAAAATCTAATGAGTTAAACTGTCTTGAGACGTTTTCCATTTCTTAGACGTTGTGAATTATTCTAAAATATTTTTTTTCAAAACAGTTTTAGAACATTTCTATCTAAAATATTTAGATATTCACAATTTATATTGACATTTATTAAACATTTTTTTGTATGTCCACTTAAACAAGACTTAATTGACCGTACCCAACTAAGCGATGGGAGTAACTTTTCTAAAGACTAAACCCAAATGTCACAGATGGGTTCGAGCAACGCAGTACGCTGCAAAATCTGTTTTGGATTCTCTCCATTGCTATCCCCAGTTATCTGGCATCGAATTTCGTAGTGCGTAGCGTCGTGAGTAAACGCGCTCGCGTCATCACGTTGCGTGTGACGTTTATGTGTTTTTTTTTTAGGGAGCCAGAGAAAGTAGGCTAGGAAAAGGATTCTGTTAAATTCATAATTAGACTAAAAAATATCCTAAATATCGTTGAGCAATTAATTTGTTACAGATGACGGGAACTGCGGCTTGCTGAGGGGCGCGGGATTCGTGACAGGTGAGCTGGGGGTGTGCTAGGACGCGGTGAGCGCCATAGGGTGGGCTGTGATGGCCGAAACTGGTCATACACACAACAGGTTTTATTGTTACGGCCGGGCATGAAAGACTCGTAGCCGCCGAGGTGCTTCTGCCTCTGCCGGTGGACCGATCCTCTCTGGTGGCCTGGTTATGACTGGGCCGTTTTGAGGTTCGGGCATGTTTTTTATCCCTTCTGGATTCGATCGCGGGTTAGTCATCTCTTTAATGCTGTGTTTTTTGTTCTTACTGGGCTTGTGACACCTCCTCCATTTGAATGAGCTAGTCCTGCCAGGCGATCGTGGAGACAAAGACGAGCCGGGATCTGAGCACCGCCGAGCTCGTGGAAGCGGGCCGGGCGACACTGCGCGGTTCGACGAGCAAGTCCGGTCCGTTAGGGGTCATTTTAGGGCTGATTCCTTGGTGCACCGTTTGGCTGGCCGTACTCGGACCCGGATGGCTGGACTGTCCTCTGTTAAGTGCCACTTTAAATTGGGTCGTAGTTGCACTGATCCCCGCTGGGTCGTTTTTACGCGTGTCTCTCCTTTCATTATCAAAACACCAGCGATCAGTTATTTTCTTCAATCCTCCAGGGACCAGGAGCCCCACCCTCTTTAGTTTTATTTTCCGTTCAGAAGTGTGTGTGAAGGGTTTTTATTTTGGTTCTTTAAAATACCTGTCATAGACCGAAGGTCAAACCCGTTCAGCTGGTTTTGATTGGTTTTAATCTTGTTTTTTTCAATCACAATGTGTCTTTACCATAGTTATTTTCTTGCGACTTTGTTTGAACTCGATGTATTTTGCTGGCTGACCTGTAACTGCTGGTAATAGTCGCTTTTGAATGTCGTGAATACAACGAGATTTCGTAGAAAACGATGCATTTCCATGTCTGTCTTAACACTGTCATGATGTTTTTGCAGGGATCTGTTAGGACACTCGACGGTTGCTTCCAGTTTCTCTGACTTGTGCATGCTGCTTGCATAGATGTTGGTTTTTCTACAGCCGAAATATTGATGCTCAGAAATATGGTAATGAGATCTAGACCCAGAAATCTTTTGGTTTTCAGCTGGTGTTCAGTATTTGTAATTTCACCAGTATTTGTAATTTAATGCTTATATAAACGGAAACATACCGGGATTACTACTGAGAACTGTGAACAACCAACATGCCTACTTACTTTGCATAGCTTATTGTAAAACAAGCAAAAGAAACTGCTTTATAAAATGTAAATTCTCTGAAGAGATTTAAGAAGATATACATGGGTGAACAAAGTAAAGGAAACAGCACCTCACTGTAACTTTGAAGAAATATAGTCACAGTTACAACTGTAGCTTGAAATGTGAGTCATATTAGCTTGAATGACAGTTAGCAGCGTGTGTCACCAGTTACTGAGCTTTGATAATCGGCACATATATTCAGCACAACATGAGGTAACTAAAGTTTCCAAAGAGGCCATATAGTCTGTGCCCGAATTGCATGTGCATTAGTCTCTGAATTTGCTAAAATTAATGTCATGGGGAATAGTCTAAAAAAAAAACATATCATATACTAAACATGGACAAATTACCAGTGCAAAGTGAAGTCACAGTCACAAGTATAAACTCATTGACAAAGATGGATGAACATGTAATAGAATTAGTTATTTAACACCACAAAAAGCACAGCTTCAAAAATAACCAAAGACCACTCAGCACCTCTGTGACCCAGTCTCCACAAAAACTTTTATGTTGTGAGTTTCACTGTGCTGGAATTTGTTTGAAACTGAATACAAAGGGTGGCCGTGATCATTGATATTAATTTACCGTTACATGTTTCTGTTATTTTTGTCTGCCACCTGTAGCTGGGCCATGGTATGAGGTTTGGATAAGAGAGTCCAGATCTGCCAGTGATTTCAAGGTTTTTCTGAAGGATTCCAAGTTGTTTCTTGCAAATACCTGTCAAAAATACAGTGCATGTATTTTTAGGGTTTGAACCTCTGATAAATAACCCGAGTCTGTCTGCTCTGAAGTGCACTGATGTGTCTTGTGCAGGATGGCTGGCTGTGGTGAGGTTGACCAGTCTGTCAACATGCTTCCTTCAAGCCGGAAGGGAGGTGGGGAGGCATGCTCTGGCCCAAGCAGCTCGTCCCCAGCCCTTCCAGTCCCAGAATGCGCCATCTGCCTGCAGACCTGTGTCCACCCGGTGCGGCTCCCCTGCCGGCACGTGTTCTGCTTCCTGTGCGTGAAAGGTGCCTCCTGGCAGAGCAAGAGGTGCGCCCTCTGTAGGCAGGAGGTCCCCGAGGACTTCCTGGAGCGGCCCACCTTACTGTCGCCCGAGGAATTGAGGGCGGCAGGCCGTGGCCACGGGGACTATGCCTGGTATTACGAGGGCCGCAACGGCTGGTGGCAGTATGATGAGCGCACCAGCCGTGAGCTGGAGGACGCATACGCCAAGGGAAAGAAGAGCACGGAGATGCTGATCGCCGGCTTCTTGTATGTGGCGGACCTGGAGAACATGGTACAGTACCGGCGTAATGAGCATAGCCGACGCCGCAGGATGAAGCGGGACATCGTGGACATCCCCAAGAAGGGGGTGGCGGGGCTCCGACTGGATGCAGATGCAGGGGCAGCAACGCCTGATCGGGACAGCTCAGCCGACGGCGCGGATGCTACGGGGTCGCAGGGGGGGTCCATCCAGCCCCCTGCCAGCCCCACTTCCCCCTCCACTGACAGCAGCTCTGTTGAGAGCTCCCTCGCCCAGATGCACATTTCCCTGCCGGCCAGGCAACATCGGCCCACAGGTGAGGATGAGGAGGATGACGAAGAGGAGGAAGAGGACGAAGGTGGGGAAGTTGCCCCAAACACCTCTGTGGACGAGTCTGAGTCAGGGAGCAGTGAAGAAGAGGAATATGAGGACTACGGACGGGAGGAAGCCGACCACGATACAGCACCAAGTAGGCAGGGATTGCCAGTGCAGGTTAATTTAAGAGAGCGCCAGGGGGAGTTGTCGCCCCCTGGTGCTGAGGCCTCCAGCAGCAGCGGGGCTGGGAGCAGCAGTAGGTCAAGGAGGCCTGATGGTCAGTGCACTGTGACTGAAGTGTGACCTCTGACCTTCCTGGTCTCAAACCAACTCAACAACTGGAACGAGAAAGTTGCACTAAACAAGATTAACCTCCACATTTCTAAAACCTGCTATTGTCTGGGTAACTAGGCACACCTGTGGTGGGGTGGAGGGAAGATGAAATTTACCAATAAAGAAACAAAACTAATAAAAAAACGTAATGGAGACCAAGTGTTTTGGGGGAAAAAAGGTGTCTTTTCAGAGTAAATCTTATGTATCTATTAATAGGGCTGATATTTTTTAGTGTTTTATTTTGTCAGTGTTTAGGCTGTTATGGACTCATTAAAAATGTATATTATGCTATTTCCTTCTGTTGGTGGGTATCCAAAATAATGTCCTAAATGGGTGCGTCATAAGCTAAACATGGTGTTTGGATGTTGAATTCATATTCCATCTTAATATTCTATAATATTCATAACATGTGCATGTGTTGTTATCTGAGAAAGGTATTAAAACCTTATTGGCAAGATTTAGTTAATTTTTTGCATTTGGTTTTGGAGTCTTAACCTGGAATTGAAGAGATGTACACTCATTTGACATCTGTTACTTTTTTATTCAGTATTTTTGCCTTTTACTACCAATGTTCACTGTCATGTGTTCGCTTACAAATTGTCTTGCAGTCATAGAAAGTATAGCTTTTCCTCTATTACTTTTACTGTTTTACTGTAATATTTTGTTACATGATTTGTAAGTTAATAATAATAAAGTATGTCAATTTCTCATCCAAAATACACGTAGGAGTGAGATGTGGTGCCATAGATGGCTGGAGTATGGTTCCTGACTGAGGAGCTTTCTTTGAATCCCAAATTTGTTCTGTTCAGTAAACTGGACACCTTTGTGCATGTTAATTTGGTTGTTTTTGTTGCCATCTGGTGGGGGGTTTGTGATATTGCAAACGCGCACGCTCAGATAATCACACGAATACAAGGATAGACACTTTGATGCAAAGGCACTATAACTGTGATTCTGTACCTAAATCACCTAGTTTGTGCTCAGAGCCTTTGACAATCAGGCATTATTTAAAAAATGTAAACAATTGGTCGCTGTGCATCTTGCTGTCAGCCATCCAAAGGTCAACTATTAAAAATAAAAGATTATGCTGTATGTTCTTTCCTTTAGGCGGAGCCAGGGAGTCTTTCATTAGAGTAGAGATACATAAACAAACATAAGTGAATAGAGCACGTAGGTCAGAAGTGACGCCAGGCTAAGATTTCTGGCACCCACTTGCTATTTTAGTTGTGTTGCCTGCCAGGCCTGGGTAACACCGGCCAAAAAGGCCGCTGATGAGCCATTTGCCTTCAGATATCTTGGCTGTGAAGTGTATGTTTACATGTTGAGTGCTGGTGTGTTGCTGGTGTGTGAGGGCAGGAAAGCAACAGAAATGCCATTGACTGGATGTGTTTTGTTTATTCCACTGTTCTCTGTAAATTCTAGACACAAGTACTTAAAAATGCTAGGAGGGTGCTGGAATTGCGTAGTTTAAATTGCGTACATTAGGCATCTAAGCCATTGTAATGCTTAGTGATGTGATTCCCTGGTTTGCATTGGAAAGCAGGGATACCTTAAAAACACTGGCCACTGAGTGTAAAACAGGTACTGTGGGGGATATTCTGGGATATTTTAAACATCACGTCTGCTCAGATTGGGTTGTACAGAAATTTACAATAAAATACAATGCTCATAAGATTTAAATTTATTAAAAATGGAACAAAACCATACACCCGTTAATATTTCATTTTCGCAAAAATAAGGCCAACGCATAGCAACATGTTAAATTTAGTATTATAAACGGAATTATCCTTTTATTTTTGTTTGTCGGTACTGACCTATGTGTCATTTGATCCGACTGGACACAGATGCCCCATGCAGTCTTGCGTGGAATTCAGGCAGCTTATCATACAGCGATTGCTGAAGCAGAGGAAGAGTCAAACGGGGGATGAATGTACTCAAGTCGGGCACAGAAATAGAGGAGGCCGGGGGAAACGCTGGAATTTCTATGAAGGCATATAGCATTTCCTTTACGCCGCGCGATCCGTTCTTAAAATATGCCAAGAGTGTATTCAGTCCATGGCTGAAGTGCTTCCCACTGCGGCAGAAATATCAGCCCTGCTTATTTACGGAGAGGACAAGCAGTCTCTTCCACGCGTCACATGATGACCGTCTCGGTTTGGCGGGAGAAAGAATGAGAGGTCTGCTTCTCCGCAGAAGGGCTGGAGCCCAAGGCGACGCCAGTCACGGTGACACGGCCTGCCCAGCGGGACGGCGGGCGCTGGTTCATCGGACGGGCAGGACGGGAGAAGGGCCTGGAGATAGGTATCGAGGTGGACACCGTAGTCTCCTGGGGAACATTGACAAAATGAAATCCTAAAAACTACAGCAAGGGATAAGGAATACATGCATGCAATCTGTTTTTAATCACTAATGAGGAAGTCAAACTGGATGGCAAGAAAAATGCAAAGAAATGAAACCTCCAGCATCAAACAGGAAAATCTGGAGTTTGTTTAAAAAGAATGTGGGTCCTGCTGACATCAGATCAATACCAGTCTGTGACAGTTCTGCCATGATTGTGGACTTCTGCACAGTATGTCAATAGCAGAATGGACAGATACCAACCTGAATGAATCAGAGGTAAGAAACAATGTTAAGGTTGAAAGATCCTCACTGTAGGCATGTTAGTTTGTGGAGGGCTCAGCCTGTGTAGGAGGGTGCCCATAACGCCTGCTGGTTGTGTGAGGGTATGCGTAGTCGTTACCTAAACTGACCTTCATTGTGTCCTTTCCAGATTTTGAGCTCCAAGCTTTTTTACACGAGCTGGACCAATTCTGAAGCTCCAGCATGTCTACCAGCTTGACGATATCATCAATCTGGTCTGCAGGAAGCACGGCTGAGCCATTCTGATAGAGACTACAGTCACCAGACTGCCAGGATCCACTGGAATTCCCCCAGCTGTTCATGGCTTCCTCCATCATCCTCTGGGTATAGAAAGGTCCTTGCTGTTCCAAACATACCCCGTCAAAAATGGTGCCCTTGACCACATTCCCAATTTGTTCTACCTTTTTCCCCTCCACAGTCCTGTTTCTCTGTGGGCTTTGGGTTTCAGTGCCTGACATGGCAATGGTGGGGCCCTTGGGATTAAACTGGTCTCCTTTATGGCCAATCAGCTGTAACTGCCCCCTGGGGCACTGCAAACTGATAATGTTAGAACCCCTTAGAAATCCTGTATCTGAACTTCTTTTCTGGACCGACATTTTTAACTTGCCAGGAGAGTCTTTAGCCTCTGCGGACATGATGGTGGTGATTTGTCCAGAGTCCAACAGAGTCTTCCCTTCATTTTCTTTTAGCATCTCTCCAAATTTCCTGAGCACCGAGGGGCTGACGCATTTCTGTCCTAAGAATGAACATGGTCCAACACACTTCCTGTCAGGGTTGGACTCTAGAACAGGAAGTTGTGTTTCTGAGCTGTCTGGATACCAGAAATTGGCACTAGGGCGAGTGGTCTTCGTCTTGTCAGGGGAGCTTGACATATCACACCACTGGCCACCTGGTAAAGACATTTTATTCCTCCTGTTATTTACTTCTTCAGTTCCTACTTTGCTCGTTGTTGACAAAGTTTCTCTCTTGAGGCTGTTGAAGAAATAAAACAGTCAATAAAATTAACACATCAAACAATAAAGTTCAAAGATCTCTGTTATCATTCAAAGGGTGACATTTCAGGGTGTTTCAAAATTAGTCCCTTCTGTCAGTCCTTTCAGTGCCCGCTCATGCCTCGATCTTCAATGTTTTGTAAGACCAAAAGGATTACAACTATTCTAAAGATGAACAACAAACCATTGTAAGAAAGAAAAGAGATTTAAACCCAAGTTTTGCAAAGTGATTTGATTGAACCGTGTTTAGCTAGGATACTAGCAGATTCTATCAAGAAAAAAACATCTAAATAAAAAAGTAATTATAGTTGAAAATAACCTAAGATGTACCAGCATCAGGTATCCTTATTTCTTTACCTTGTATCTTTAGAAATGTTATGTATCTCATTCTGGTAGCTGTGGACTTGTTCATTAACTCCGACAATCTCATCCAGCACCTTAGGAAAAACAATAATATGAGAGTGACTGAGTGCCGATAAGACAGCGTTACAGAGAAACGAAAACGTTGATAGAGATACTTACTGAGCTGAATGATGTGTTTTTTTTATTCTCATACTTGCAATCGGGTTGGATGTTTTGGAGGTTGTTGGATGGGATACTGGGATAAGCAGGACATTCAGATGTTTGTCCTAGACAGCAGTGGAGCATTTCTTCCAGTTCTCTCATAGCACGCTCCTGTCCATCATCACCACTGTGTTTTCTTGGGAAATTGCAACCATTGCTGTTGCAAATTATAGGACGACCAAAACCATAGTTACCGCAATCAACTTGACTGTCCCAGCTGTTACTATGGTCACTAAACAGGACACTGTTGCCACTATTGGTGTAGCCAACTGGCTTATCCTTGTTTCCGTCGTTAAGAAGATGGGGAGGGTGACAGGTGCTGTTACTACAGTGAAGGAGGGAGTCACAGTTTCCATGGTTATGTTGATAAACAGTGAGGCCATTGCCATGGCAATTAAAAGTGGAGACTGTGGAATGCGGGCTGCCTTTAAGAATGATGGGGTCAGACTTTTGTTCCAGCCCAGACTCTGTCTCCTTGCGACGGGCTTTTACCTCATTGTATAGCTGAAATATTAACACACAGAAAATTATTAGAGACTCGTATACACCCAAATACAAGAAGACAGCAGGGCTGCTCGTTCCTGTTCCTGGAGGTCTACCACCCCGCAGAGCTTAGGTGCAGCCCTAATTTAACACACCTGATACAGATAATCAGGCATCAGTACCATCTCAGTATTAGAGCCAGCTATGCTAATGTGCCTGATTATCTTTATCTGGTTCATTAGGGCTGCACCTAAGCTCTGCAGGGTGGTGGATCTCCAGAAGAAGCAAAGAGCTGCCATGCTTTAGAGACTTTGCATTAATATTTTATTCTTTAATATTTTAGAGGAAGGTGTGTTGTATTTATTGATTTCTAAATACATTGCATATTTGTTCGGTGATTATTGTACTTTTTAGCATCAGTTACACTACCGTTCAAAGGTTTGGGGTCACTGACAAATTTCCCATAAAATATCTTTCATTTCTCATAACAACAACAGACTGATGAGTTTCAGAAGAAAGTTCTTTGTTTCTGGCCATTTTGACTTTTCAATCGAACCCACAATTGCTGATGCTCTAGACACTCAACTAACCTAAAAAAGGGCAGTTTTATTGCTTCTTTAATCAGCGCACCAGTTCTCAGCTGGGCTAACATAATTTCAAAAGGGATTTCTAATGATCAAATTTGCCTTATGAAATGAACTTGGATTAGCAAACTCAGCCTGCCTTTGGAACACAGGACTGATGGCTGCTGATAATGTGCCTCTCTATGCCAATGTAGATATTACATTAAAAACCAGCTGTCTCCAGCTACAATAGTCCTTTACAACATTGACAATGTCTACACTGTATTTCTGATTAACTTGATGTTATTTTAAATGGACAAAAAAATGCTTTTCTTTTGGAAACGAGCACATTTCTAAGTGACCTAAACTTCTGAACAGTAGTGTAGGTTATATTTTATAAATAAGGTTTAACTTTTGCAGGAGTCACTCGAATAGACTGTAGGTGATTTCTGATCTATTTCTAAGTGTTTTTAGAATGATGACCAGAAGTGAGAAGTAGATGTTTACGAATCTTTTAGTACTCCGCTGATTTTGTCTAACCACAACAGTTGTCTTTTTGATTTTGGCAGTTCTGCAACCATTACATTTGAACGTGGCCCCCTGAGATCAGCTTACCTCCTCGATGTTCTTCTGCATGTCCCTCAGCTCTCTCTCCCACTCCTTGCATTCAGCGTCAAAGCTGTCCAGTGCCTCAGGTTTCTCCTGCACCCAGCATGGCCCTCTACGCTCCACACAGCAATGCAGGTCCATGGCAACTGTGTTTCACAACTAGAGGGCGCCTCTGGACGGTCACTGCTCGAAATGCTGCTTCCTCTTCCTTTCAACTATATAACAGACAGTACAGCTACGCTGACTCTACCCCTAAGAATGGGTTGGGAGATGGATATGATTTATTTATGACAATCTATGAAATAATCACGTCATTCTGAGGTTCCATCGTATTGGTAGGAAGGTTCATACTGTGCTGAAATCCTAGAATGTACATTTTACCAAGCAAAGTACTCGATCTAATTTACACGGCGGACAATTTTCCAGTTAGAACTATGTATCTATAGGCAGTTTTATAAATACAATTGTGTCGTTACATTCTCTTATCTATTGGGAAAATAAAACTACTATAGTTGTGTAATACGGAATGAATTCCTTCATTAAATATTAAAGCGACTCTAACTTTTTTTTTTAGCAACATAACTTCCGCCGATTGAATGTTTTATTAGGCGTCGTTATTTCCACAACTGGTGCATTTTTTTTTTTTATCACATAACAGGCCAAAATTCGATTTCAAGTATTTCGATTTCCATTTTCTTTTAGTAAAATATGTCATCTGTGACCTCAACGCAATTAACATCCCAGAAGGAAAGCAGAGAGTCGGGAGGCTACTTCCTTTGTGATGTGTAAGTACGGCCAGAATAGCCGCAGTGATGTAAGAAGCGTTGAGATATTTTCAGCCTGTCACTAAGCGCCGTGTTTTTCCCGACGATGCCAACTTGCATCGTGGATGGATTGTAAACAGACTACGCTGGGATCGACGCCACCACACTTATTTAATACAGCTGTCGGCAGCCAAAATACATTAGATGGTTAGTAACAATTCATAAGCTAACAGCGTTACTAACTAACACTGTCAGTGCACTAATAAAACGAAATACAGCACTTCTTTTGTATAGACTATGACTCTAGATTGATATTTATGTAGGGCTATTATAAAATGTAAGATATTAAAATATACTTTCAAGGTATACAATAAAGGTATTTGAACAAGTATTGCGGAGTTTCAAATATAACATGCCTGTATTTTGTGCAGAAGAGCTGAAAGATTTTACCGAAATTTATGCGAATCTTTTGTGTTTGCTACTTGATTTCTTTACTTTGTCCATCTTTCCTATTTTAATTAATTAACTAGTTAATAATAAAAGCATTTTACACTAAAGATGACCGGATGATAAAAGCACAGAATATAAGCAGTCTGACTTAACACTCACCGCGGATCCGGCTGCTGAGGACGCTTTCGGACTTCTGACGGTCGGTGCAGGTCCACGCTTCCCCGACTCGGATCAGTGTCTAAAATCGCTTCGATCCGCCCCTAACCCGGGTAAAAAAATCTAGAAGATTTTCGAAGGGTGATCAACCCCAGCCCGCGCCTACTTATATGCGGTGACCCGCGGGCATGAAGAGCCACCCCAAGGAGTCAGGGTCTGGTGTTATTTCGTCAGTTGTTTCACCAACAGGCGTCACGGCTGGAAATATATTTACGCAGCCAGAAAAAGATTCATACATTGTAGCGGCGATTGGTATAAAGGAGCTGGTGTTGCTGCTCCGTTTTAAGGGTGCAGACGGGGTCCCATGACCCGCTGTTGTCAAAAGCATGTGGTCCTGGCGTCAGTAGTTGTTTATGGTATGTGTCCGGGCCGATTGGCCGAAAATACCCCGGCGCCCGTGATGTTTCACCGGTCAACCGCACCTTACCATTTATTCCTTTTTAAAACGTGTCGTTATAAGTGAGGATTGCCCTGCATCCCTTTCTAAGCCACACATAGCGCTTTCGCCTGGTGCTTTAAGTAACTGAGGGACTTTGCAAAGAATGGAATTAACTTTCTAAAACTGCTAAAAACAGATAATCCGCTGCCTGTCATCCCTTTTACTTGAAAATTGCTTATTATTCACTTTATTAATTCATTTAATTACTTGATCGGTTGAATATGGTTAACTAAAAGTATCACCAGCGGGGGAACGTTTCAGGAATGGAGCAGCTTGCAGTCCATTTGCCCGATTATTCATCTGCAATGTCACCCGCAAGTGATACTGAAATGAACCCTTTTGGTCCGCTTTGGATACAGTATTGTTCAGTGTATTTTTCTACGTACGTTTCGTGTCTATTCTGTTCCGTGGCGTGCTTCCAGAGCACCCAAGTTCCTCGTACCTTTGTCGGTCATTTCGCTCCTTTCATAAAGCTACACAGTCTCTGCTCACCTCTAACAGGGGCCGCGTGTCTCAGTAACTTTAGGTACTAATAATCTTTGCAATGAAGCAGAGTCTAAAACAAAGAATAAGCATGGCAGTCCAAATTGGCTCAGCGGGTAGCACTGTTGATGTCACATCAGCAGAGTCAGATGCATGGATGATGATGTAGTGTTTTGTAATAAGATATTGCTGCCTAAGCTCATTTTAAGACCATGTTGGCTCCTTGCAAGCATCTAAACACTGGTAATGACTAATCTGATACTGATTGATGTCTAATAAGTAGATCTGTTATATGGATATTAATTTTTGATGTGGGCCCCATGTTTATCTTTCAGGAGTGATCATGATCAAAGATAATATGTAGGAAAAAGCTGCTTATGCATACAATGGGGTAAAAAATGGAAACTGGGATGTTTAGAAATACAGAACATTCTGATGACTCCCAATATATTGGTATTTTCCACTTCTAGCATCATATGGTGGTATGATTTTTGGAAACACTATAATCTGATTGAGCCTAAATCCTATGCCGTTCATGGAACTGAAATATTATTTAAAAAATAGCTCCACCCAGCGGTCAGAGCAAGAACAGCATGTGGATTGAGACTTCCATACAAATTGTACAGAAGAGAATGATACAGACGAAAACGCAGTGTAACACTCAGAACCCACATATAACAAAATAATAGTAAAATTATGGCAGGTATATTTTCAGCACATTTTAAGGGGAGAGAGAAAACAAGCCAATATCCTAACATAAATCCATTGCCACGATTTGGTAAGCTCCTGAACTTTGAAGAAAATGTACCCAAAAAATATGAAGCATAACAAACAGGAAATCATACTCAAGACAGGATTACAAGCAGGTAGGAAATGAACAACAACTGAACAACATTGTATTTAAATACATGCTTCTGGATGCATTACATCAAAGAAAATAAAAGAATAAAAGGTACTTCATTTTATACATAGAAGCTGCTTTGGTGTTCCGTGCAAATTGCCTTAAGGTAAAATGCAGATCAGATATTGCTCAAAAAACGTCATTATAGGACAAAAAATAGAGCAATTAGCAAACAGAAGTGCTGTGCCCTAGAACTCTATTGAACGCCATTGCAGGATAGCAAGTTGATTCTAGTTAATTCCAACAGGCACACTCAGGCAGTGGCATCTTGTGGCTGTCATATAGGGAAGCTTTCATTAGCGATAAATCAGGGTAGCTACTTTTGTTCCTACGGACAAAATTAATTTCTATCAGCTTTTTATAAAAGGGAGAACCGACTGGGGACGATGCATATTACATGCGTCACACCCGCTGGTTCCTTTTTCTTTAGATATATGCTCAAAAAAAGTTTCTTCTTTAAGTTTGCATATGTTTGGCACCATACCGTAAGACCAAGCGAGAAATTCATGCATTATGATAATTAAGAAAGGATTGGTGTGCCTCCTTGTGCGTGCACACACGCACTGGTGCGAAACACTGCGTATAAAGCGAGAGTGTAACAGTTATGAAACCGCGATACGAACGTTCACCATCTCATATCGCGGTACACCCCCCCCCCCCTCCCAGCACTGCATTGTTAGTGCCGTTCCACAATTACTGTACTGATAAAGAGGCTGTTCTCCAGGCTGTAAGATAGTGTTCTTTCAGGATTTCTCAGCGAGTGTGTCCAGTTTGCCGCAATCCGTAAAGAGCTTCACGTACGGGGAATCACCTTTACGATGTTGTACCCTGCTGTCTTAATGATCACACCGAACGGGAAAACAACGCTCTGTCACACTCCGCAAGAGGCGACGGTTTTTCTGGAGGCGATCGGCCTCGACGACAAGGCTGGTCAAATGTAAACTGGGAATCTTGGATATGTGCTTGAGGTACATTTTCTGGTGGTTATGCGTGATGGAACAGTCGGCCTACTATGACAATGTCTAAATTGCACTGAGGGATGGCCCTTTTTATTATTATATTTGCCTAGGAGATGCGGCGATGAACACCGCAACTGTTTTCTTTTTTGTTTTCCTTATCTCTTTGGACTCTTGTCTGCACACGAGTAAGATTAAGATCTTGGTTTGTTTCAAGTTTCAACATGTTTGTTGTGAATTGTAGTGTTGCTCAGTTTTGTTTGTGTTCCCGGGTGGTTCGGGGTTTGTCAGCTGGCCCCGCGGGTTACTGTTAAGAGCAGAATCTCCAGTTACAGCACTTCGGCACCAGCACTTATCAGAAATACCACTCAGTACACGTTTAAGGTCCATTAATGTATAATACACAGTCCATAAATATTTGCTCTTGGAATATCAGAGGCGTTCATCACCCTATTAAGAGGAAAAAAAAATCCATAGTTATTTAAAATCAAAACGTGCCAATATAGCACTATTTCAAGAGATTCACCTCAATGATGTGGAGCATGTGAAGTTTAAACGGGATTGGGTGGGGCAAATATACTGCTCATTTTACAATAACAAAAGCAGAGGTGTACTTATTCTGATACACCAAACTTGTAATTTATTGTTGAAGAAACTTTCAAGGATACTCTGGGCCAATATATTATTTTAAAAGGCACTCTGGGTGGTGAGGTTTTGATTCTAGTTAACTTATATGCCCCAAATATAATAGTGACGTAAACTTTCTTACATCAGTCTTCACAAAGATAAGGACTTGGGCAAGTACCAACGTCATAATTGGCGGGGATTTTAACACTGTGTGGAATGCCAGCATTGACAGATCAAGCTCTCAGGTTTGCAAAGAAGCCTCCAGACTGCAAGAAATTTGTAGAGATTTTGACCTAATGGATGTCTGGATGTGGACTCTCCTATCTCTGGGGCGGAGGTCACTGAGGTGGTTAAAAAGCTCCTCGGTGGCCGGGCCCCGGGGGTGGATGAGATCCGCCTGGAGTTCCTTAAGGCTCTGGATGCTGTGGGGCTGTCTTGGTTGACACGCATCTGCAGCATCGCGTGGACTGGCAGACCGGGGTGGTGGTTCCCCTCTTTAAGAAGGGGGACCGGAGGGTGTGCTCCAACTATAGGGGGATC
>JAAGVU020000039.1:19337875-19356319 GCA_011763525.2 Mormyrus iriodes
GTAATGGCCAAAAATGTACAGAATTGTATTGTGCCATACATGTTCCTGCTGTTGTGCAAGGTAAACAATATATATTTGACTTGGTCATTTTAAAAGTAGCTCACAAGTCAAAAAAGTGAGGGCACCCCTGACATAGTACAATGAAATTCTTGTTCACTACTGCTAATAAATAAATGACAAGAAGAGCCACAAATAACAAATGACGACAACACCACAAGGAGATAACAGGCAAGAGACATAATCAGCACCCTGTGCAGATCTCAGTTCTGTTACACTGTAATATTCTGATAACCAGTCATAGTCAAAGATATGCCTATAGTTTTGTTACGTCACAGAATGAAAACCAAGGGACTCGGTTTGAGGTTACAAGCATTCTGGAATCAGACTTGTGTTCAGACTGGATCTGGTTTTTAAAAGGTATGTACATTGAATACATATTTCATACACAAACAACCAAATAATGCTACATGCAGTTTACCCTTGTCAAGGAAGAATCAGGTACTGTAAAGTAGAAAGCCTTGAAATAATTGTATAAAGTGACTGTATGGTGTACATAAACAGTGTATATAATATATAATAGTATATAATATGGTGTGTGTGTATATATATATATATATATATATATATACATACACACAAATATATAAATACATTAACGCTATTTTTAAAATAGGTATCAAAGTTTATGTTCATTTCTTTTCAAGACTGAATTCTAATGATTTAACCATTATGTGAGCTGTGTTTTAATACAATGACTGTGTGCTTTCATTATGGCCTGTTTGTAAATGTATAAAGTCAGAGTTAAAATCTTATTCCAGAATGTACCTACATATATATCTGCATTAAGTAATCTTATTATTTTTTTTTTTTTTTAGGCACTACACACAAACATGGTAAGCTATAAATAGATGTATATAACTAATGTGATCTGTATGTATTCACTCATCTCTGTGTTTCTCCTTATATTGTTTTTACAAACTCCCCACACACAGCATTCAAACTGCCAGCCCTAGAGGTGTGCGGCAACAGTGTTACCCACCATGCCATCCCATGTGTGTAGGACTGGCAAGTTTCCTCTAAAGACATTCAGTTAGATGAACTGGCACCTCCAAATTCTCTGTAATGTCTGTGTAAATGCAAGGACACTGGAACATTTTGGTAAGGGGTGCTGTGGGTTAAAGACTATAGCTTACATACTGTATGTAACTGCATCTTATTTATTACTACATTTTCCTTCAAAAATATAATGCCCTTCAACATATGTTATGTATTTGCGTTAGTTAATCAAATAACAAGATCCAGACTCAAACAGTAGGGGGTGCTGACGCACCCTCAGCACCCCCTGTTCCCGCCCCCTTGTCTGAATGTGTGTCCTGTGATGGACTGGCATCCCATCCAAGGTGTGTCCCTGCTTTGTGCCCTGTACTATATGGGAAGGGCTCTGGGCCTCCACAATCCAATGCTGGAAAAACAGTTGGAAGATTAATGAATTATTTATTGTTGTTATTATTATTATTAAAGGATTCCTGGCATACATCTTTGACTACATTTGGATTTGACCCTGACATGTTTGAACTCATCCGAAATTTTGATGATGAAGAAGAAGGACATGCGGAAAAGGGGGATATATTTGTTGTGAACATTCTCAAAGAAAGTTACTGTCATCTCGGAGTTTATTGCGGAAAGAATGAGATCATTCATTTCAGAGGTAAGTCATACATCTTCTGAATATATTTTATTTAGTCAGATTAGTAAATCCAATTTACAGATTCCCAGGGAGTTTCCCAGGAGGATATGATTCTTCACAAGACATCTTTACTAGCAGGCTATTACATTTGTGAAATCAAGTATGAAAATATTGACATTACATGGTAAAAATTTTAAGCATAATTTCAAATGTTATGTGTTAACATTTTTTAATAGGCCTGGGATAATAGGCTACAATTAAGAATCCATTTGTGTCATTTTAAAGAACAGGACAAATATTAAATTTAACTTATAGAAGGTGATATCGAAACAAGCTGTAGAACATCTAAGCTGTCAAGAGACTTATACAGAGATCATCAATTTGAAGGTCTCCTAGGTAATCTTCATATCTTTGTGACTGCAGGAACTGCTTTGAGAACTCACCTGCTTAAGGCAGCAGGAAAGAGCCTGTTACAGTTGCATTAATATTTGTGATCAGTCATTCAGAAAAAATAGTTTTTGCTTAAACATTATCAATGTTAGTCTAGTATTGATCTTTTCAGGAAAGTCACCCGGCCCCAAGTATCTTTCTGCTAGTGGCTCAGGATGTGGAGAAGTATTAAAACAAAGTGCACAACAATTTTCTGACAATGAGCCTTACATGATCCAAAGAAAGAAAGGTAAAATTCCAGACTCCTTTGACAGTGATGTAAGGAAGGCCATGCAATCAAGAAACCAATACAATCTTTTTCGGCATAACTGTATTCACTTTACCATGGAGCGCTTGCAAATCAAACCCACGGTAAGACAAAATATATTGTCATTTACACAATAGTAAAATGTTCGTTAAACGCTATTCAAATTACTTCTTATTGCTGTATTTGTGTTCATTTTTTGTTTGTACATTTTTTGTTAGATTTTAGGGGTTGATAACTACAACTCCCCTTATCTCACTTTTTTTTTTAATTTCTCACACACAGAAACCATTATGGTGGCCAACCGAGTAAAAGTAACAACAATAAGGCCAACAACAACATTCAAATTCCCATCATTATCTAATGACTGAAGGAATTCAACTTCAACCAAGCTGACTTCTTTCTATTAAAGATCACTGATAACTTCTAAGTGGCGTGAGACTTATTTACAAGTGACATGGTTAGCCTTAGTGTTACAATATTAATAAAATTGTGTAAAATAAGGGCCTTCAATATGTAATCATTTAGAACCTTTGAAATGTATGTATTTTTTATTTAATATACATTCATTATGTGTTATACTTTGCGATAGTGATGCCAGCATTACCTTCAGTCATGATTCGTGCAGTAATCCTAATAACAGCTGTAAATTGTACTGGACTTTCTGCTAATCTCACTGAATTGTCTGTTTACTAATGATGCAATTAAATATATGATGCTGACAGACTGACACAATTATTCCAGAATTCCTTTTAAACATTCTCTCTCTCCGAAAATAAATCCCACACACATGTTAGCAGGTATTAGTGTCACCCTTGTATGGAATAAAATAAAAGTATTTTTAAGGCTAATCATGTTGCACCCATCAATCGATCAATTGATCGATCCATCCATCTTTCATAACTGTTCAGAATTTCAGTGACCCTGGATTTTACCCCAGGAAGCACAGAACACACAGCAGGGGACATACTCAATTACATGATAAACATAAATAAACAAAAAAACTTAGATTCTGCAATTTAATGTTATAATAAAGAATAGCAAGGCATTATTCATAACTGTCAACTCTTACAGAATATATATATATATATATATATATATATATATATATATATATATAATTTAATAAAGAGATCATTGTCCCTCTGACGTCCATTTTTCCTTTCAACAACTCGCTCTTTCCTAGAAAGATCAATCTGTGACTCGTGCTTTTTGGAAGTCTTGCCTGGATAAAAGGCCAAAACGCTTCACAGAAAATGCTGGATAGGTTTTAAGGTACAGGTCAGCTGTATCTAAGCCCTCCTTAACCAACCACACAGTGGCATAGGAACTAGGGTTGTTGAAATTAATCATTTCTAAGACGCATCGCCATGCAGACATAGTCGATTCTTCATCAACACAGTGACGGTGGTTAATCTTGGCCCCACATATGTTTCAGATTTTAACCAAACTGGGGGGGCATTTTCCGTACATCACTTAAATCATCCAAGATCAGAAGCCTTATCTTGGATCAGCTAATGGAAGTTAAACTCATCCGGTTATGTCGGTTCTCCAAAGGCACCTAAGGATTAGATGAGAGTAGCAGGACTCGATCATCTAAGATGACTGCGTTCTCCGGTGCTGTTTGAAAAGCCCATATGTATTGTGACTAGAAAACATGATCGGCAAGTCGCTTATTGGCAGATACAGATGACAAAAAAGAGCGCAATTTTTTTCCCAGGCTGAGCAAGGAGTTTTACAGGAGGAGTATGATGAATTCAAGGAATTAATATGTACGAAAGGAAACACCGCAAATGCGGGCAAAACTGGAAAAGAGGGCTGGAAAAAAGTGGCGGACAAATTAAACGCGTAATAATTATAATGTAAAATTTTCACAGTGTTACGTTATTAAACATTATTCATTATAATGCAGATGAAATATAAGCACAGTCAGAATCTGGGAACATCCGCATCCGCAGTGGCTCAAGGTCATCACCAGGCAGCAGCACCACCTCAGGGGCTTTTTCTTTTCTGATGGTGGCAACAAATACATTACATGCTCTGCAATTGCAATTTTACCCCGCACCAGGAACCGTACCTTTGGTACGGTAAACACTGTAACTTTGAATGTGGGCTATGCTGAATCTAGTCGCTGTAGTTTTCGGCTGTTTTTTCAATTTTTCTTTCACTTACCTAGTATGACAAACTGTGAAGTGTAACTTTTTACTACACACTGTGCTTTTAAGGTAATATTCATGCATATGGGCTGAAAAATTCCAATACAAGTACTTATTACCATTACTTATTACCAGTTTCGGCTTTACAGGGTTGATGTGTGTCTGTGTTGGTTTGCATTCTTTGCTTGTGCATGGAAAGTTAGGGTTAGGGTTTGTTCAAATCCTATTGCTGAGAGAGTGGTTTTGCCATTGGGCCCTTAACCCCAGGGATAAGTATTCCAGAGGTACTGTCTGACCCTGCCCTTTCAACTGTATGTTGCTTTGGACAAAAGCATATGCTAAATATCAATAATCTTATCACCACTTTCTCCATTTTTCTTCGCTTTTTCCATAATTAGGTAACACTTCCTATAGCCGTTGAAATATGTATACATGCTCTCCTTTCTGAAAAATTTGAGTTAAACTAAATTGTGCATACAATGTAATACATCACCTCCCCCCCAAAAAAAAAATTGGTGAATATTAAGACATGCAGAAATACAGATAGGCTCATAATTGGTGGGGCAAGATTCTGCAAACTGTCATGTAAGTGGACTGTGCAATAAATGAATAAATATACTTTCACACCGACATATCACAACAAGGACTTAGGGCATTCAGAAAAAAAACACATTTACTGGCTTTCACATTTCCAGTTGATCCATCCAATACTTCTAAAAATTGTACAGGTTGGTGAGTGTGCAAGGAGTACAGATTAGATGGGCAGAGCAGGTCTGTCTGGGAGTACAATGCTGTCATTGCTGACAGCACCCCTTTCTAGTTAATAACGTTTTAATAAGAACTATATGTGAATCCTCAGTTCTATTCACAACATTCAGAGATTTGTCGCAAATGGTGTGCTGTATTGCTTAATACAGGGATCTCAAACTCCAGTCCTAGAGGGCCATAGCCCTGCACAGTTTTTGGTTTACCCTCATTTAACACACCTTATCCAACTCTTTGTGCTAATTACCACACAGCTCTAGAGCTGAATCATTCATGGTGAAACAGGGAAAGGTCTAAACTACATGGGGCTCCGGCCCTCCAGGACTGGAGTTTGAGACCCCTGGCTTAATAGTTCTTTATTTTATGCTTCATTGTTACCCGTCATTCACCCTGTTACCAGTAGATGTCAGTGTTGACTTGAAGCTTCGATTATGAACTATTGACACAGTTGGCTGGAAAGCCTTAGTGCTTCAACGAGGCTTCCTCTCGCCATCACTCATAAATCCCTTGTTCCTGTTCCAGCAAGGCACTAAACAAGGGGTAGCCACTCCACACTCTACCCCTCAGCCTCTCAGCCTTTCAAATGATTGCACTAAGAAATCTTGCCATATTTATCTTGAAATTTCTCTGACCGGAAATAAAGATGTCAAAATAAATGCCCGATGACATAACACAGCAAAAACTATTTGCAGGTAATGTTTACATGCAAGTTATAATGTTATCCGTTTGTACCGCACATTTCTTGACCCCACAGCTAATAATAATAATTTTTTGAGCTGCATTGTATCTGATTGCTTTTCTTAGTTGTACTTTTGATAGGTGCCTTTAGGTAAATGTATATATTTTCTGCTGTTATCTGAAGTAGACAGCAGACTTCCTGGCTAGATGGTTGATTTGTTAGCGATGACCAACCTGGAACGGCATAACGTGTCTCGACTCTCAACTTTGCACTCATGTGATGTTTGCACTTTGACAAGCGGCGACAGTACAAATATGCTGTGCCTCTGTCTCATTTCCAGTCAGAAGTGTTGAAATACTGCAGGTTAAAAAGTTCCCCCAACTGTTCTCATATAAGAGAGACTGTGAATGTCATATACAAATAGCTTCCCGACTGCACAACAGAAGGTAAGGCTTTTTCTCGTGTACTAGATGGACTTTGGTCATGAAACATAGCTGTTGTACCCAAGGATAACTTACATATTTCTGCAATTATGTTAATATCACATGATTGTCCACTAATAATTCTACCAAAACAGCTTGCAGTGTGACCTGTTAGTACCTATTTTGTACTAGTTTACTAATTTAAGCAGGGCATCTTCACTAATGGTGTGACAGCACGGCTTCTCCTAAGAGCAGACGACTTTTGGTCACAGGTGTATTTTAGCCAAGCAAGATATCTTATAGCACTGAACCTTTAATATAAAATAGTTAGGATTCTAGGTTTCACCCACTGTATTTACTGTATCTATATTTTCCAGTAAACTTCTGTATTAACTGGAAGGTCCTAGTTTCATTCGGGTGGATGAGACTTGAGCCGGTTTTGGATGGATTACTTCAGAAACCTAAACAGGTTTAGTTTGGCTTCATGTATGTTTTCACTCTACAGGTTGTCAGTCTCTGACCTACAGTAGGTAGACAGTAGATAAATGGGACTTTGGTATTCTGTGACATTAGATGAACAGAAAGCACCAGGAACTGAGTACCATTGTGCCTTTTACAAATCCCACAGTGCTACAGAGATGAACTCCTGGATCCTTCTCACGATGATAGTTCTAAGCAGCTATTGTTGCTATGGCAGCCTCTCCTGCCCTCATATGTGCACTTGCCACTTTTCCAGCAATGCTACTGAGGTGGTCTGTAGCAACATCACCTTCACGGTCTTTCCCTACAACCGTCTTCCCAGCAACACCACCTCTCTCTCTATTGAGTTCACCAACCTGAGGTCTATATTTGCCCACCAGTTGGAGGCTGTACCCCTCTTGCAGGAACTGCACCTGTCTGGGAATCAGCTCAGTAGTCTTCCAGAAGACCTTCTGAAGGGTCTGGTCCACCTGCACACGCTGGACCTCACTGGGAACCAGCTACAGTATCTGCCAGCTGCAGTGTTCAACCATGCTCCACTGGTTAACCTGGTGCTCAGAGATAACATGCTGTTCACAGCTGATGCCGAATGGCTCCCTGCCACCAGCAATATCACCTGGCTGGACCTGGGAGGGAACTGCCTGAGCTCCATGCCCACCAAGCTACTGCAGAACCTCCCAAAGCTGGAGAGGCTAGACCTGAGTAGCAATTGTTTGGAGGAGCTGCCTCCTGGGGTCTTAGATTCCCTTCCCCACCTGCAGAGGCTCCACCTAGAGGGGAACAAGTTGAGCTCCATGGACCAGTCAGTTTTCCAGCACTCCTCCAATCTAACACACCTGTTTCTGCAGGAAAACCGACTGTACAAGTTGCCCCCTGCCCTTTTCCAGGGTTTGCACCATCTTGACATCCTGAGTCTCAATGACAACCAGCTCCGTTCTCTTCCATCTGGCCTTTTGGACAAGCTGCCCTCTTTGGGGTCCAGTGCCAGCCAAGGGGTGGACCTCTCTCAGAACCCCTGGGAATGCAAGGCAGATGCGGTTTACCTTTGGAAGTGGCTGCATGACCACCAGAAAGTGGTGTTTTTCCCAGAGAACATACAGTGTGACAGCCCCGAATCCCTCAAGGGAAGGCCAGTCTTGTCTCTTACTGAAGAAGAGTTAAACACAGAATAGGATGTCATGTAATGCACACCAAGGGGATGTTATTCATTTTCTGAACTGCCTAAATCTGAAAATAACTGGTTGTCACTCTCTTTGCTTGAAATTGTGTTGTTATAGACCCATCACCTGCTCTGCCCATCTAATCTGTACTCCTTGCACTCTTACCAACCGGTACAATTTCTAGAAATATTGGATGGATCAGCTGTAAATGTGAAAGCCAGTAAATGTGTTTTTCTGAGTCCTTGTTGTGATATGTTGGTGTGAAATTATTCATTTATTACACATTCCACTTACACGACATTGGTCATCTGGCCATCTGACTACATTTATGAGAGCACAGCTTTAATCATCTAATAACAGTAGGCTTGTGCCATTTTAAATAGACAGCTTTTCACAACAAATGTAAGGCTATATCTTTCTCCTGTCACACTTATATTTGGCAATTTGTTAAATTCTATTTCATTTAAAAGATAAGTCTGGCTATAATTCAGCACCAGAGGTTAAAAACTCTCTACTCCCACACATCTTTGTAACAGTCAATCCTATAGGTACCATTTCTCTTCTGTTTGGCCTTTGAGTTCTCTAAAGTACTTCCACAGGCTCAGTGTCTTTCTAAAGACCTTCCTGTTTTTCGGAAGCTAAAAAGCCCATTTGCACCCCTTTGGTGTATAACGTGATCGATCGCGATTCTGAGCCGTGCTTCCTTTCCCTTTCCATAAACACGATTCGCAAATATTTGAAACAAAAAAATATGTTTTATTCATCTCTGATGCCACCAGAGGCGGCCAGACTCAGAGCGACTGATCTTTGGCTGGAAATGTATTCAAGTCTGATTGTTCAAGTTGAGTGATATGACTGGAAACAGCTTGATAATCGCTGTATACAGCTTGTAACATGTTCACTTACATAATAAAGCTCTGAAATTGCATCAGCCTCTGTTTTGAGGTTCATGCTAAAAGAAAAACACTTGAAACATCTTAAGCTTCTTCTCTTTCTACCCATATTTGCTGCATTTCTTTACTTAGACATTGCAGAAGCTAGACAACCCCTTAAGAGCTGTCTCTTCTGTTAACAGAAAGTGGTTAACAAGAACTAGCAAGTAATTTTTGTCCATTGCTGCACTGATGACACCCAAATCTGTATAAAGACTGCCCCTAGCCTCTCTTGTGGAGTTTAAAGCCTGGATGAATCTTAACTTTCTGCAGTTTAACAGCTCAAAAACAAAGGTTTTTCTGGTTGGAACTCCCCACCAAGTCCAGGGTTCTCATGCAACTCATGTCACATTTTCTGGCCTCAGCATTCCCATCTTTTTGAACAGCTATTCCAAATCTGATCCTCAGGGACCCACAGACAGTCCACATTTTTGCCCAGGAGCTGGGAGGGAGCAAAAACATGGATTGTCTGGCAGGGAGCTGGGAAGGAGGAAAAATATGGACCAATAGTGGGTCCCTGAGGATGAGATTGGGCAACACTGCTCTTGAGTGACCGACTTGGGCATCAGGTTTGACCACTTAACATTCAATAACCACATCAAGCATCTTTGTAAAGTCTTCTTCCTTCATCTTAAGAATATAGCCAAGCTTGGCTGCACCCTCAGCATTGCAGACTCTGAAAAACTCATCCACTAGCGCTTCATGGCTGAACTGTTGTAACATTGTCTTCAGGATTTCTGACTGGAGGATTTAGAAACTCCAATACATCTAAATCAGTGCTGCCAGAATCCAGAGGAGTGTGAGACAGCACCACCATATCACTCCATTGTTGCCATCAGTTCATTGGCTTCCCAGTTTTAAATTCTACTCCTCATCCACCAGTGCATCCATGGGACAGCCCCCCAAACAGCTCAGAGAACTTCTCACTGACCACAATAAAAACCACAAGGCCCACAATGGTTGGTGCCTCCATGTTCCCAGTACTAAACTCCAGCCTATAGGGGACAGAGCGCTTTGCTATGCTGTACCCCACCTGTGGAACTTCCTCCCAGATCATTTACTGTCATGACTGCGGGCTGGACGGCGAGGCATGTTGCCGGTAGAAAGGATGCAGTGGCAGACAGAGATGGTGAACCCCGTGATGGGGCTTCATTCGTACGGGAGGCAGCACAAAAGGACACGCTACACTGTGACCGAAAACGACAATGACCGACGAGGTAAGACAGGACACGAGGACTTTTATACAGAGGAACATCAGGGAAGAAACGAGGGGCACCCGTGGCTGATTAACATGGGCAAGAACACGAGGTAACTATGACGATCAACAGGCGCGGCTTAGAAGCAGCCCCGCCCGCGAGAAACATCGGGGGAAAAGACCGGTAGGGCGGGGCTGGACGTGACATTTACGGTCTCCTCAGTCGCTGCCTATTTTTAAACCTGGTCTAGAAACTTACCTATTTGCTAAGGTCTTTGCTATATCATAGCAAATATATACCAAAATATATAAGATCAACTATCTTATGTATTATTAAATCAAATATATTATTATTATTATTATTGTTGTTGTTGTTGTGTAGTCTAGACTTGGTCTGCTCTTGTCATTTTTCTTTGTACTTGCACCATTGCCGTAATATTTTGCGATCGTTTCTTTTTGCGGTTTTTGCGCCTTAATGGGACACGACGGGAAGTATGTGGGTGCACGCGCCTGTATACGCACCGGCCTGACAGGGTTGCGCGCATGAATTCTGCGGCGCCTTTGTCGCGTGTCCTTTGGGGGGATAGCCAACTGTCTCACCCTCAGCAACCTATGATTTACGCCGTCCACCAGGAGGAAGGAGGAGGTTATGGTTACTTATGCTAATTAAAAAAAATTCCACGGTGCCCCTTGAAGGAGAAAAGAAAAGTCAAGTCTTGAAATAAAACTGCAGTCTAATCCCCTCTATGATTTCAGTTCTTTAACCGATATGCAACGTGGGGCTGTTGCCTTGGTACCTCTTTGAGCTTTTATTGCAAGCAGATTTGTTTTCACTCGTTTATTTTCTTTTCATAACCTAAAGTCTGTAAATGAAAGAACTTTTGAATTTCCATTATAACAATATGCAACACTGTTTACCCTTTTATCTCATGCATCCTCAGAAACATCCATTAGCACAGTCAGACACTTTACCTGACATTTCAGATTAAGTATCTGTTTCAAGGGTACCAGAGCCGTGAGCCTCCAGCAAATTACTGGATTTTATTGATTGTGCGTACTGTACATTGATCATTTTTAATGTTTTCCTGAATGAACCTACCAAATCTTGAGAATGAGGAAGAGACGGTCCTGGACATCAATTCAGCTATAGCAGCCCATCTGCTCAATAGTGCAATATTTCTGAACCGTGACCTTGTGAGGCAAACTATGGTCTGAAATAATGAACAAAAAAGTGTATTGGGTTAAACCGGTGGAGCAAAGCTTGTATTGATAGAGAATGGGCTGCCTGTGTCTGATTTAGGAACATTTAAAACATGGAAAAGCATGCTAGCTTATTCGGTGGAGTGGTTTGAATTGAACAGATGGATTGTTGATATCTGCACATTTTTCTACAGGTGTGTCGTTGTTTCCTTGAGCTAGCACAGGAGGAAATCCCTGCTGCACCACTCATTTCCCAGTAAGTATGCTGGTGTTGTAGTGCTGTGACAGGGTTGAGAAAGGACTCTCCACCAGCTTTGTCCTATCAGCTATGATGCTGGGACACTGAATGTTTTGAAGGCATGAATAAAAGGTAATAGAATTGTATTTCTCTCGTTATACTCCATGCTCCATACTCACAGACACAGGCATATAATAATGAGTGCATTGAGAATAATATATTATAAGGCTTCAAGATCTCCAGCACAGTGTTGGAATACGTGACTCTGGTTTTGCATACTGTATGTATGTAATGTAACTACAGCGATGTCTTAAAATCAAAGATTTGGAATTTGAACAGTTTGGGGGACAAGAAAAGAGAGACAAAGAAAATGCTTTCACCAGGAGTTCTGTTGACTGCGGAAGAAATTCTTCAGATTATTTACTTTCCTTTTTTTTTAAAAAAAAAGAACGCAGTCCTTTCTGTAGCTGCCCTTGGGGGAGGGGGTGTTTTTTTTGGGGTCATTCTTGCTCTGGTTTTGCCTTTCTGCCTTTCACGAAACGGAGTTCAGTGCTCAGCAGAAGCCAGTGAGGGAATTACGGCGAGTGAAACAAAAGTATCTCGAATTCTCCCTTGAGGCATCTTCTCATTAAATGGATTAAATGACTCCAGCTAAATAAAGAAATATTAATTCAGCAGTTCACTGCACAACCAAATAAATACCAAGGGGAGAAATGTATTCTGGCTTTAATATGCTGATCATGCAGTAAAAAATGCACGTGTCACCAGTGCTTCATGGTGCTTACCCACAGCCATGTTGCCACCCCAAACATCATGGTTTCCCCTTGCACACTTTATAAAAAGCCAGCACCTGAGTACAGAGGGTATTTTAGCACTCTTAACTGCAAGGTTAAAGCCTCACACTGCATGTCCCTGTAGGATTTTTTTATGCTTATTGGAGAAAAAGATCACACGCCAGAAGGAATGAATTCATCTGATACAGAAGTGACATTTAAACCACTTTAACTATATACTATCCTGACTGACAGGCATCCCAATGTTCTGCTCACCAAGAAAAGAGTCAGTTTCTTCATCCATAATCTAGCAGGTAAAACACACAGCTGCAATGATAATTAAAACTCCTTCTAAAATAAGGCTCAGTTTTAAAGCAGAATAATTTTGTGTTCCTATATCGCAAACAACCTTCATTTCTACACTTTGCTTCATAAACACATATGATGGATCTCACCCTATTTACAGTGTGTGCCTGCAGAATCCATGGAAGGCGGCGTAAAAATCAATGAATGCTTCAAATGTGGATAGCAATCAAAAATAAATGGTGTGACAGATTTTAAAAAACGCATTTTTCAATAATTTCTGGGTTTTTCCCCTGAAATCATTCATGCCATGTTTGGCAGTGTTGGCAATACTAACCTAAAAGGTTTTATTTTAATAGTTTCCTGTGTGTACCTTAAGCTTCAGATAAAATACTTATTATGAATTGTTTGTTATTAATTGGGCTGTATTTTCTAAAATGACAGTTATATTCTTTATTCAGAATAAAGATAAAAAAAAAACAGAGCATTTTCCTGAAAGAATTCATTCTCTCCTTCATTGTTTGCTAGTATAATAAAAAGTTTTCCTTACTGGTCATCTTACCCGCAACTCTATTACACAAATACCATTCTTCACCACAGGTACTACAGTAAAATTTTGTCTGGAAGCTAGGGTGACCACCTAATCCATGTCAGGGAGGATACTTGGAGTTAGGACAGGGTTTGTAAACTACCATTTCGATTAAAAGGACCTGGATTTCACTTAAGCACTGAGTTCTTGCTGTGTGCTGATTGGTCAGTCTCTTATAATCATGTGTGTGTCACTAATGTTAATGTGAAACAGCTGGACGAGTCTTTCAAGCAAGGAAACAAGCCAGTCAAAGGTCAAGGTGAACTGAACTATTTATCCAAGCACAGGAGCCTTTCAGTTTTAAAGTAATTTGTAAAACCCGGAATAGTTCATAGTGTTCAGCCTAACATGGATTAGATGGTCACCCTACTGGAAGCAGAAATATTCACAGCATTTTGATAGTGTTTTTATTACCATGCATGCAAACTTAATGATACAAAAGTTAATGTTGTGTAGCTGCAAGTTATATTGTGTTTTATGCACATTTCCTCTGTGCTTGTGCTGGAAGATTAATTATCATGGTATTTAGGGAGCTGCTCAGTGGTGTGTGAGTGTATTATGTCATAGGTGATTTCTGACATGCACATTACCACACCACTTTGGAGATTCAAGCAAGAAATGTCAAAATTTCCCTGTGGTCTTTCAGGAAATGGACACACCATTTCACTTAAAATATAATAATCAAATGGGCAAGATAAATAAAATTCAAAAAATAGGTTCATCTGGTTCTGTTTCACCTTAAGTTTCAATAATATGTCCCATGTTTATTTACAAAGTTAACCCTGCAGAATTGTTCATGATGTTATGAAGGATCACAGGTCATATTATTCTAAAAATTTTATTGTAAGAACAGAATTTCAGTCTTCGATCAGGTCATCAATACCAGATGCATACCAGAAAAATTTCAAAATTTCATCAGTCACATCTAGAACAGCATTTGACGCAAGTTTATTGGTTTCTTGTTAATGAAACTGTTACTCTGTGTGCCTATAACCAAGGAAATTCATTTTGAGAAGCACATACCTTTACTTTAAAAACATCAGCTGAACAGTCAAGACACCTAAATTGATTTGTTCCAAAAAAGACAACAGGTCACCTCAAAAGCCAATCACAATGCTCGCCTTAGAGCTCATCTCTGCCATGCCACCAATCATTCCACTGTTGACAGCTTATATCGATCACAGAGGAATCTGCGAACAGAGATACAGTAGAAGTGTGTGCATGGCGGGACTGTTGAGCAAATGATACCACTGCCGTGTCCCTTCATATCCCACTCCTCACCTCCGTCTCCTGGATCTATGATTCCTAACAGGATTAATGTTGGCTTTTATATTAAGCTTTTGGCTGCTGCTTTCTGGCATCTCGATCTTTCCGGTCATGCCAGCCATGTGCTTGTTACCCTGCCCTTAGAGCCGAGTCATAGGCGCCACAGCCAACTATCCACTTTATGTTATTTCATTTTTATTGTCATGGTTTATTATGCTTTGTCCATATTCGCTCTGCGCTCTCAAGGTCGACGTCACGGGGGAACATTTGCAGGCCATGTCTCCCCCAAATGAACTACTGTGCCCCCCCCCCACCCAGCACTGGCCACTAGGGAGACCGTGTTTTATTTAATTTTAATTTCATTAAAAGGCGTTCATCCTAAAACAAATTAGCCCACTCTCTCCCAGGAACATGGCTACTGCTTACCCAATTCCCCACCCCACCCCCAATTTGACAACTTTTTGTGTGTGTGTGTGTGTGTGTGTGCATGCATCTAGTGCAGTCTTCCATGTGACCCATAGCGTGTAGGGATACCTGCAATCTTCCTCCTTAGCTTCTGCCTCTGGCTGCCCAGCCAGGGTCCCGTAAACAATACATAAGTCTTCTGTGGTCAATACATAGCCTCTCCTTCACCAAGACCCCTACTATGCCTCCACGTGACAGCTCACGGTAACTGAGGTCTCATGACCTCAGGTTAAATTAGTGGGGGAACTCTGAGCTGCAGTGGTCCCTGAAGGCATTCCACCAACCACTGTCCCACTGCCAAGTGGGTGAACCTTCGGGAGGTACAATAGCTAGGGGAATAAACCCTGAACTCAAAACTGAAATTTGGGAACAGGCACAGGCAGAGTCCAACATATCAGACTATCGGCAGTCCCCTGCAGCTCCAGGCAGACAAAGGTCATCTTGAGTTTCTCATACCACAAGTCTGTCTGGCGGAGTGAAGATGGTGGGAGTGATGACTGCACACCCACACCCTCAGTCTAATGTGCAAGCCTCAACCGTACAGCACTGAACAACCCCATTATCACAGACAATCTTCAACGGCTCCTTGCCAGAAATCTTGACCAAATTCCAGAGGAATCCACTGACTGGTTAGTCTTGCGCACAGCTATCTACAGTGCAGCCTCAGCAGCAATTAGTCTTTCAAGGAAACATCACCAGGATTAGATCGATAACAATTCTTCTGAAATTCAGTCTTACTAAAACAAACTTGAAGCCCACAATGCTCCTCTGTCCAACCCTGGATCCTCCACCCTGAAAGCTACTTTTGGTGAGGTCAGTGCTGAGACCCAGCATGCACTCCATTCCACAACCAATTTCATCTGCATGAAAACTGAGGTGGCTATAAAACACCTGGATAGGGCACACTATCTGCATGCCTGACCACTGCCTACTGTCACAGAGCAGCACGTAAAAGAGGACACTGGTATGGAGTCGGGTGCATTTAGTGGTTTTAATGGGCAGTAAGATGTCGTAGTCAGTACAGTCCAGGTTGAAATCAGAGAGAGCCAAAAACCAATATCCAAGGATGCAGACAGAGTCGTAATCATGGGGCAGATGAGGGTCCAGGGATGTGCAGGGTCGATTGATAGGGCTAGCAGGGTATCGGTGGTCGGAAGGCAAGCGATGGTCAGGCAATGAATGTCAGCAGTCAAATGGGCAGGACAGATCTCGGAGTCTAAGGGCAGAAATGAGTCAGAAAACTTGGGAGGCAGACAGAAAACAGGAATGCCCGTGTAGCGTCACCAGGGATTCCTCTGGGCTAGTCCGTGACACCTACCTAGGCAACTGAGCCATGCTCAGACAAAATGCTTGCAGACAAAAGAGGCACAACAAGGACAATACCAAAGAACTCCTGAGATGCTGCAACATATATCCCTCCCATCTTGAACCTCTGGCACTTGACAGGCTTGACTTGACTTGCTTGGCAGGCAACTGTGCCAGGGCGACTTAACAAATACGTCACAACGTCCAACACTGGAGGACCGAAAGACATATCCAATGACACCAAAGGGTAGCCAGCATCACCCCAACATCTGGACTTCTTTGCCCCATCTCTAGGCAAGCAGCTCATGCACTGGAATCCACAGCCACTTGCAGTGGTGCTAAACCCCCACCTCACCCCCCCCTTCCCCTGAAGCATGTTGTCATCATTGAACACGATGGACAGCCTAGAGAGTATATCCTCTGACAGTGAATTAATGATGGTTACTTTTAGTGTAGCCTCATGGACCAGGGGTCTGTGCTAGAGTTGGGGTGGCAAGGGGTTAATGTAGTGGCATATTGGGGGTGGGAGGGTCTTTCACTATTTTAGGAAGTACACAGTGATTTAGTAAATTAAAACATACTTAGTGAATTAAAACACTGTGCTTGTGATCAGAAGGTTGACGGTTCGAATTCGGTGGTGACAGAGTGATTTCACCATTGGGACCTATTGGTCCCAGAACTAGTTAACCTTGGTTTTATAATTGTACATAATTCTGGATAAAAATGTTGGCTAAATAAACAGATGTACATTAGGTGTATTACTTTTTATGTTTGTTATTTTAATATTTATTATTATTATTATTATTATGACAAAAGTTCTTTCTGGTATTTTCATATAAAATTAGAAGGAAATTGTTCAACATCAGTGGGATATTCTGAATAAATTTGTGATATCAAAAAATGCCAAATCCGGTGTTTGAAGTGTGATGGAGGGTGCAACTTTCAAAACACAAACTTTCAAATGTTCATTTCTCTCAACGTCGTTAACAGAACAGTCCCATAGTGTCTCCCCACACTCGGTGCTCTTGGCCAATTTCATTAATTAGGCTGCCCTAGATTTATTACCCTCCTCCAGCTAGCTGATGAGAGGTGCTGCTGGTGTGATACACACCATCAGTAAGCTACTCAGTCATGACTTTCGAGAAACAGGCACCTTCTACAGCAATCCAGAAATACAAGCATCAGAGTGACAGAGCCATACAGAAAAAAAAACAATTAATGTGTGGATAAGAATATTTCCTCCTTTAATGCATAAAATAACAATGATATTTACATTATGTTCGTGATTATGAACGTGCTAAGAGATCTTTTCGGAAATGTCACCGTTTTATCGTTGTTGCTAAAAGTGGACCTCTAATGGATCTGGAAATTTGCCGAGATGTTGTGCTCTTTCCAAGCTTTCAAGGCACAGCGACCCTTTTGCCCACAGTAATCTACGATTTATCCAATGAGTCATTCTGGGAACTCAGTACCTGCAAAGGAAGTTTTCATAGCTATTTTGGATGAAATTCGGAACCCATCTTCACACGTACCTTGGCCAGCTCTCCTTGGACACTTGATTCACATTGCCAAGTGATAATATACATGTATGGTGTCGAAGAAAAATTCGCCATTCCTGGGGACCACATTTCCCCACGATGTGATGAAAACCTGTAATTTATTACCTTTTGGGGACATTTTTTGGTCCCCACAAGGATAACTTCAATTTTATAAAAATCTGTAAACGCAATCAAAAAACCTAAAATAGCCAAAAATCTTGTATTTCTTTTGGTTACTTATGGTTAAGGTTAGGGCTGTGCAAGGTATAAGTTGTCATAGTTGGGATTAGAGGTATGCCTATAGAAATTAATGGAGAGGCCCCATAAATATATATATATATATATATATATATATATATATATACATACACACACCCATCTTCTGTAACCGCTTATCCCATTTGGGGTCACGGGGGGTCCAGAGCCTATCCCGAAGGCTGCAGGCACAAGGCAGGGAACAACCCAGTTTGGGGTGCCAATCCATCACTGGGCACACTCACACACACATGCATGCATGTATACCTACGGGCAATTTGGCAACTCCAATCAGCCTCAGCATGTTTTTGGACTGTGGGGGGAAACCAGAGTACCCGGAGG
>JAAGVU020000039.1:19356419-19374411 GCA_011763525.2 Mormyrus iriodes
AGCATGTTTTTGGACTGTGGGGGGAAACCAGAGTACCCGGAGGAAACCCCACGATGACACGGGGAGAACATGCAAACCCCATACACATGGAACCCGGGCAGAGACTTGAACCCTGGTCCCAGAGGTGTGAGGCAACAGTGCTAATCACATACGTGTGTGTGTGTCTGTCTGTCTGTCTGTCTGTCTGTGAAATGTAACCAGATGCATTTGTCTGATCTGATGCTTGCCAGACTGGTAGCTGATAGAATATGGTACAATAGCAAATAATACAAATATTATCGGGGGGACATTTTAGCACCACGTGAAAAGTCTCATTGACCAGGTGTCGTACAAGAACTAGTGGCAGCTAAGGGCACTGGATTAATTGTTTTAAATGATTTCCTCTTCTTCACAAGTCTGGATCCTAGAAAATGCACTGTAGTGTTCTCTGAGCATAATTTGTTCTGCCTTCTTGCAAAAACTGGTCACCATAATTCTACAGCTGTATAACTAATTTACTTTGAAACTCAGCTAACTTCGATTTTAGCAGATCTTACCAAAAGTCAATTATGAGCACTTCTGCAGTACTGCTCTGTAAACATCATTTTAAAATGTCCTGGCTGCATTGCAAACATGGTCAAGGACAGTCCTACTGCGATTGATTTTGCTCCCAGTCCAAAGTCAGGTAATGTGTGCTTCTGGATCATTCTGAAACCCTTCTAAACCAATTTAGATATAAAGTTCCTTCCTATTAACCCACCACTGCTTTATCTCCTAACTCACATGATTGTTTACCAAGGAGTGCCAGATGCAGAATGTATAATAATATATTTATTACATTCACTTTGCAGATTATTTATAATCATCACTGCAAATGAATCATTATTCTGTTAAATACTTTGGGTACTCAAAATGTCACCATGTGTGAGAAAAGCTGACATCCAAAAGATACAACCATTGATGTTGAGTGATGAACAGCCTTTAATGTCTGACATTAATGTGTCACTGTATTCACACTCCCCAGGGGAAATGCATTTCTAAAATATATGCCAAAACAGCAGCCACTGTATTGGCTCTGAAATGTAAATGTGCACCATTAACTGAATGGTAAGAGAAGAAAGAATTTTATTATACAAAGATAAATTGTGGAAGATTCATGCTGGTTCTTCTGTGTATTTTGTTTGCTAATGCAGCTTTATTTGCCTCATTATGCCCTTATTTTAAAGGATATGGTAGTATGCTTTTGATTCAGTTGTTTTTGGCAATAATTAGTAAATTCAAAGACACCCAAGAAAACAGACATATTAATTAAGTTTTTTTTTTTTGAAAAAATGAAAAAACCTTAGGAAATAAGCAGAACAGTCTGTGAATAAATATTTTATTTGATCAAGAGCATAATGGTGTTAAAAATGTATGTTAAAAGAACAATCTGATGTTACTACAAGGCCAAAATATTGTTATTTTCAAAACAGCCCTACCTCCAATCCATGTATGTATTAATATGAGTGCAAAACATCTGGCTACACATTATATATTAACACTACATTTTCTCCTGTGTACACTGATTCACCTGTTCAGGGTTAGAAAGTTACCAGCCACAAATGTTTTCCTGAACTACAGCGTTTGCAATTCAACACAAATAGGCACCTGCAAGATAAATTCCCTAATAAACTTCAAAGTCAGTTTAATCCAGAAATAGGAGTGTGGTGTTCTCCAAAATGGGACTTGCTAAACCGTTCACTAAAGCTTATAAGGCTTAGATATATACTAATGCATGGACCTAACCATGCCTGTAAGGGAACAGCAGCATATGAACAGATCAGCATAGTTGTTAAGCTATTTCGAATTGCCTATGCAACTCAAGGGACGCACCTTCTTAGCGGAATCTTCTAGAAGTGGTAGGTAAGTGTCACAACAGGAGGTGCACATGCTGCTGTTCGACACTCCCGTCACAGCACTGGACTTTAGTGCTTTCTGCAACGCTTTGGGCAGGGCACCCTTGCTCGCCTGCAGGGCCATCAGCTCCAGCTCATGCCTGGTGGCAGTCTCTAGGATCTTCTGCTTATTGTAAAACATGACAAAGTTGTTGATAATCGGGTGGATCGGCAGCGCTATAGCGATTAGCCCGCAAAGGAAGCTGACAGCGGCACTGCATCGCCCTAAAGTGGTCTTGGGGTAGATGTCTCCATAGCCGACTGTTGTCATGGTGATGATGGCCCACCAGAAGGATTGTGGGATACTGTGGAACATGGTCTCCGGGTGACTCTGTTCCATGGTGTACCCCAGTGCAGAAAACACAAAGATACCGACGCCCAGATACATGAGTAACAGCCCTAATTCCGCAAAGCTGCTCTTCAGTGCATAGGTGAGCGTCTTGAGGCCGGAAGAATGACGTGCCAGCTTAAAGATACGCATGATACGCATGATGCGCAGGGCCTGCACCGCCTGCTGCACGGTACCCAGCCTCATAACAGTCGTGTCGACGCTCTTCAAGGCCAAAGCTACATAGAATGGTGCGATGGTGAGAAGATCCACCATGTTCATGAAAGACAGGATGAATGACACCTTTTTTGGAGAGGAGACCAGACGTACTAGGTACTCCACGGTGAACCAGCAGATGCAGGCGGTTTCAATAGCGTCCAACGTCGGATGCTCCACATGGTTCCCTTCATCATCCTCCACCTGCAGGTCTGAGATGGTCCCCATGCACATCACCACCATGGAGATGATGATGAAGAGGAAAGACACAATTGCAAGAACGCGTGCCGATGTCGAGGACTCGGGCTTCTCCATCATCTTCCAGAGGGACTTTCTATACCGCTGGCAGTGGCTGGTAGAGGAGTCACCCTCCATATCGTCCAGAATCAACTTCACTCTTGCTGTGATTTCAGCCAGCTCCTGTTCCACCTCACTCAGATGATTCTTACAACATTCATCTAGGAAATCCGGGTCCACTTTCCAGAATTCCATCTCCTTCATAAAGCAAATGGGGCAGATGCCTCGCTTTATATGAATTTCACCATAAAAGTACAACTCCATGATGCATTTGAAAGAGTCTGGATCTCTGTCGAAGAAAAATTCGCCATTCCTGGGGTCGTAGTCGTCGCAGAGGGAGAACAAATCCTCCAGATTCCGCGAGGAGCAATTTACCAGCTCCGCCAGCCGGGTTTCTGGAAACAGGTTCAGGACGGTCCCAGAAAGAACCTGTTTTACTCCGCCTATGTTCACAACAATTTCGTTATCCTCAATCGCTTCTGAACCGCTGCAGTTACTGTATCTAGTCTTAGGGATTGTCCACATTTTAATTAACTAATATGTTGAAATGAATGGATAGTAAAAATAAGAAGAGGAAAAAAAACGGTAAGGTACTTTCCCGTTTCAGTCTATATTCTGCTAAAGAAATCCAAAGGTCAATAAGAATATCTTAGATATATATAAATTATACGTATTAATAGCGTTCATAAAGCCGAAAAATGAACGAAACGAAATAGAAACTATTTTTTAGCATGGATAGTCAAGATAAACCAAATTTAAAACGCGTAAAACCACTGAAACTCACGACATCACGCCGCACTGTGTGGGCTTTTGGATGCGGCTGAAAGTCAGGTTTCCGTTTCTGCGCCCCGCCGCACCCCCCCCTCCGAAGTTTATATAAGCACCGCTGCGCGGGTCCAGCTGCGTCAATCTGCTGGCAGTGAAGACGAGACTTTTTCCAAAGTTTTATGAGTTTGGCGATTAGACAGTTCTTCTGAACAGTGAAGAAGGAAGACAGGTCTCCCTAAATTATCTTGGGACACGAAGCCATATAAAGTGTTTTAAGGGTGTTTTCCCCCCACGTTCAGGGTACACAACAGCCAGCGAGGCGAGCTTTGACTTAAATGGTTCAGACGCAAAATTGGAGTCTTGGCATGTGACTGAGGTACATAAATTGGTACATATAACCCCTGTAGGACAGCTACTGTTTTGTGTGGCATTGATTTATGTATCACCCAAAATTTGTCGTTTTTTGGAAGCAATTAGCAATTGGATAGCTAATTATAATATTAGCAGTGTATAAATGTTGACTCGCATGCAGAAAAACCCTAGCTATTACAAAATGTACTGATATCCCAGAATATTTTCCTGTGCTTGTCTGTAAGTTTTACTTTGTTATATGCAAAGCGCAGTTCACAAGCTGGATCGAGGCAATGGAACGACGTCTCCCTCTTGTGGTTGACGTACGACAGCGCAATGGATAAAAATGCAAGTAGCCCTCATTCAGGTCATGTCAGGCACTTATCACCTGAGGTAAATAGTCCCCTGAAAGAGGTCAAAATTTATATGCTGAATATGACCATGATCAGAGCTACTAAAATGTCTCAGTACTGTCCCAGTTCCAATAGTGTGGGACCTGGGTGTAAGTTCATTATCTTTTTAATTATGACTTCAGATCATGTAGAAATGAAAATATGTCAATTCAAAATTAGAATTTAATCTACATCTTAGGCAATACAAATAACAGGTATTGTGTTTGGGGGGGGGGCTCAGAATACACAGGATTCTTTACATGTTATGGTAGTATTAAGTGACTTGCATATTAAAATCTGCACCTGTATATTTTTTGGTTTAAATCTCATTTGGTTTTGATGATGGTTCAGCTTTTTTTACTAGCATTAATTCTGGTTCCTGATATGATGTGTACGACATACTGTCTGTGTTTTCGACCTATGATGCTGGATTATCTTCATTACCCCATTTGCACCTGATCAGATTAAAATTCCATTCAGTTCAATTCTATTTTATTTGTATAGCGCATTTTTGCAACATTACATTGTCTCAAAGCACTTTAAATTGTTCCTGCCCAATGCCTCCCAGAGAACAAGACAGTGGGGACAGTAGCAAGGAAAAATTCTCTAGTAGGAAGAAACCTTGAGAGGAACCAGACTCAAATGGGGAGCCCATCCTCCTTGGGCAAGCAGAGGAAGTTAAATTAACAAAGTCCTGATTTATGTTATAATACGTTAAGTCCAGATGTAAAATGGAGAATTCAGATATGTGCTTTGTTAAGTTTGATGTCATGAGTACATGAACACACACTCAAGTTATATGCTTAAGGTACTAGCTCAAGCTGTAAGAACCCCTCCACAGAGATCTGACCAAAGCAGAAATGGAAGGTTTTTGCATCTTTAATAGGGACTCTAAAACTCTAGAATTTCCACTTAGGATTTTGTTTGTTTTAATATATCTTAATTTTAATTGTGAAAGTGATAGCTCAACAAGTATTTGATGGATCTTTTTAGCACTTCACAGGAACATTATATAGATGAAGATCTACATCTGATTTCATTTTGAGACAAATTTGCACCAAAATTGAAGCAGCAGCACTAGGTGGCTGGAAAGGAAAGACAGGGCAGCTGCAAAAGACACTTGTCTTCTGGGACAATGTGAACATAGTAACTATAAAAGTGTTTTCAAATTTACCAGGAACATTGTATAGGTGATCTGGGACCTGTTTCATTTTGAGACAAATCACACCATGCCACAGCCACAAACGCAGATCTGGTGGGGAGAGTGCATGGGGGGGGCTAGAGATTGTAGAGGTTGAGTGGTGTGGGAGGAGAGATTTGATGTGAGGGGGGCATCTGTGGAATACAGTGTTGTTGCTATGACAGCGTTTAATCTTGTTTTTATTCTCCTGTCCCTACTTCTGGGATGGTAAGTGGAACACTCATGTTTTATATTCCTTTCAGTAGTTTTTTTCAGGTAGACTTTTAATGTGATACACCACTTAAGATCCTGCACTTGCTACATAACAACACTCCTAACAACTGGAAGGCCTGGTCTTTTGGAGTTTTGGCTAATGCTTTGACTTAGCTGGAAGCTGATGAATGTTTAGTAGTGGCACTGTATCGTTACATGGTTATGAGGCTATAATATAAATAGTAAACTCTATGAGGCTTAGTCACTCATGTACTATATTTCCATTATTATTGTGTTTCTGTCTCCCCGGTTGCCTGGGGTGGATGACATCAGCCAGCAGCCTGAAGTGAGGCCTGTGGAAAAGTGTAAAAAAAAGTCTAGCACCATTGGTCTGATCCAGTATAAAAAAGAAACCTAACTTCAGCTTCACTTCCCTTCTCTGCGTGCTTGAGAAAGAACAAGCTTTGTCACTGGATAATAGAAGCTGCGTTTCCAGCAATATAGAGCCAACAAAAACATCATTTTAATAGCCTGATCTGCGTGCATTGGTCTGTAGGGTGCCAAATTAATATCCTTCTACAAGAAATTTAATATATACTTACTGTCAGTATTAATTCTCTGCAATGTTGTGTGTGTATGGGTCTGCTTCGATAAGCCATGCAAATGATATTTGGCATGCAGTCAAAACTTTAACAATATAAATATAGTAGATTTGCATTGCAAGCAATGAATTCTTAATTGGGTGGACAAATGGGGAACTCAAAACCACAGGATCAAAATAACTAATCCCCCACACCACAAAAGGCAAATAGGCTGTGACTTTGGGCCACTGTCTAGCCACACTTGCTAACAGACACAGGACACTTCCCATATGTTGGACAATGAAGCAAATCTACGAATTGTTTGCCTTTTAATTTAGTGGATAATGTTGTACTCAGACCTTTAGGGTGACCAATGAGCAGAGGTTTCTTTGTTTCCTAGAACACAAGATAAACTGTATTATTTATTGAGAAAGAGAAGTAATCTCAGATATGGGGGGATTGTCTGCTAAATTGTTTTTTATACATTACACCTTTATTTATCTTTTGTTTAGGCTACTATCCGCCCCCCCCCCAAATTTACAATCATATGTCATTTATCAACTGGGATACAGTCTGAGAAATGTGTCTTTAGGCAATTGCATTGTTGTAAACATCATAGAGTGTACTTACATAAACCTAGATAATATAGCCTACTACTTACATAGGCTATATGGTATAGCCTAGATAACAATAAAAAGTACAGTATAGTAAATTCATAAGCCAGTAACATAGTTGCTTATTATCATTATCAAGTATTACGTACTGTATATAATTGTTTGTGCTATACTTTTATACAAATGACAGTACATTAGGTGTGTTTACACAAGCATCACCACAAACACGTGAATGATGCGCTGCAATACGACGTTACGATGGCTACAATGTTACTAGGCGATAGGAATTTGTCAGTTCTGTTACAATCTTACAGGATCACCATCGTATATCCAGTCCATCATTGACTGAAATGTTGTTATGCGGCACATGACTACAATTCATTTAATTTATTCTAACCATTATTTATCTATACTCTTTATTTGCAGCCTCAGGAGACAGATTTTTATTCCACTGCAAGTTGTGCAAAGATTACTGTGCATGTCACAAATAAAATCTTGTACCCTGAATGAAGTGTCTCTTCCAGCTTGTTCCAGTCATCAATCAACTAGATACCAGTAGTACTCTTTGCAGTCCTTATAGTGACTTGTTTGTAAACTACTATTTAAAAAAAGAATGATAAAAAGATTCCCAATGGGTATAACACTCACCAGATTGTCAGGGGGCCCCTGATCTCCTCCCCTAGATCTCATGGGCTCAAGCTCTGTTCATTAACTGCCAACTGAAGACTAAACCTGTCTGTTGAATGGCATTAAGCATGGTGACTCAGAAAGCCCACAATTCAGACATCTATTTCCAGGAGCTTGTAAAAAAACAACTCAGGAAGATTAAAGCAGAGTATATTTACAGTGTTTATCCTTGTTTGTAAACACATATGGAACAGAAAAATGAATTATATTTTGTGTAGAAGTCTCTGAAGCCATTTTGTCCAATGGCAATGCATGCTTATTTGTACTTTGTGCAAAACAAAGTTCTAAAAATGTATTCAGAAAATCTTGGAATACTGTTAAATAAGAAATGTAATTATATGTTAAAAGGTTCCCTGACAGCTGGCAGATGTGTTGGCAGCCTTCATGGAAAGGAGAGGGACCAGACCATACTGTTAAATATTTGAGGTTTTGTGTTTCATGGTGGTATGATGCCTGCGTCTTGAATGTGAGCCACACCCTCACTTTTACATTAGAGCACGGAGCTGAGTTTCTCAGCACTGCACAAGAAATATTATCTGTGCATTAAGTTATTCCAATCCACTGCGATATTTAACTGAAACTTTTGTAAAGGTAAAATACATTTTAAATGAATGTCACTGTATGGGGCGGCATGGTGGTTAGCACTGTTGTCTCACACCTCTGGGATCAGGGTTCAAGTCTCTGCCTGGGTTCCATGTGTGTGGAGTCTGCATGTTGTCCCTGTGTCGTCATGGGGTTTCCTCCGGGTACTCTGGTTTTCCCCCAGAGTCCAAAAATATGCTGAGTGGAGTTGCCAAATTGCCCGTAGGTATACATGTGAGTATGCCCAGTGATGGGCTGGCGCCCCATCCTGGGTTGTTCCCTGCCTTATGCCCGCAGCCTCTGGGATAGGCTCCGGACCCCCTGCAACCCCAAATGGGATAAACGGTTATAGAAAATGGATGGATGAATGTCACTGTTCTCTGTGGCTGCTTGTGGTTACCAGTTACTAACTTCTTAGTAGCTACGATATGTTTTCTAGTAACTGTGTGCTGTGGTTGTTATTTTAGCCACAAGGATGAGGACTAAGCTCCCAGGTATTTAAGTTTCATGTTTCATTTTAACCATGTGGCAGCAATATAAATCCACCCAGCTTTATAACACTGGACTGATACAAACACATTTTTATTCAACATCTCATAAATAATACAGAAACTCCTTTCACCCTAAAAAGGTCTGCTCATTTAGTCTTGAAAAGTCCAGTCTTTCTGTCTTTCCCTCCAAAACTGCAGGTTCAGCCTCCTCCATTTCTAACCATCAGGGGACCAGCGAAGTTAAGCACAGGCTGAGACCTAGACGTTTATAAAACGATCTTCCAGTTCTGCTCTATGACTTCACGTTGTAATTGTGTAGACCAGGTGCTAAGAAACACCGCAGAATCAAAAATGGGGTCAGCAAGCCAGCTGGGATTAAGCACAGACTGAGCTTGAGCAAAATGTGTAATTATAAACAAAGTCAACTGAGAGAATGAAGAAATTGACACACATACCTTATGTCACCACAACAAACAGCACGGGAAACAGTATCACTGTTTGTCAATTAATTTTACACTAAGCAATCAAGGGTTAGAGCTGCAACTGATGGTTAATTCCACAGGCACCAATTTCACCTGTCTCTCAGCTAACAGAGAGGATGTTCATTTTAATATGGCTTATCAGATTTAAATTGGCTAAGACATTTAGGAATATAATGTTATCTGTACAGCATTTAAAAAGTCAACTTGCTTGGCTTTGGCAATACATTTCTATAAAGTTTATGAAAACATTAAAAAACAAGAATATGTACTTACAAATCCCTTGAGATTATGGCACCGTTTTGAATTTTCATGAAAAGCGTATTTTGTAATATGTCAATCAAAAGTTGAGAGGATAGTAATTGGAACTTTCTGCTCCTGTAGCTCAACAAGTAAAGCACTGTCATAAAGCACACAGGTTCAAATCCTAGGGAGTACGCAAAAATTGTAACCTCTGCTGTATGTTGCTTTGGATAAAAGCGGCAGATAAAAGAGTAAATGAGGATCAAAATGTATCCAATGTTAGTATCATTTCTGATACTAAAGAAAACCTGAGAAATGAATTGGGAACCGCAAATAGGCTGTCAGTGGAAATTCCTATATATCTTACAGTAAGAGAGGGTGCCTCGATGGGGAAAACAAGTAGATCCGTCTGCTTCCTGCTGTGCCTTTAGATCTGACTTCCGCTGTTGGGATCATTTTGTAGCAGCCGGACTATGGAGGGATCACTCTTAGCTCCTCTGATGAATTCATCCAGGGACAGTCGTCCTGTAATGGAGGACAGTGGGTCAACATCAGTTAATGCTAAAAGTTAAGGAGGGTATGGCGAGTCTAAACCAGACAGAAAAGACAACAGCTAAAAGTGGCACATAAATGCAATATTTTTATGGTACACGATACAGGGTACTGGATTTTTATGACAACATGAATTTAACGTAGTTTAACACATGCTACAGACCTGGAGATCATTCTGCAGTGAGCAGGAGAAAGGCCTGGCTGCCATGCATCAGCGGGGAGAGTCAGGTGATCATGATTGTGAGGTTAATTTAATCCACCTGCTCCTGGTTCCTTATGTGAGTAATGTGGGTATGTTCCCCACTGGCAACCGATTACAGGGGGCGTGTATCACAAAGCCAGATTTCTTGCTTAGCCGGATAACTTCTTGGATTTAAGATGCCCCAGTGTAAATTGACTTTATCTTCATTCACTTACATTTAATACAGACTTCCTTAAATCCAGCAACTTATCTTGCTAACCCAAAAATCCAGCTTTGTGAAACAGGCCCTATTTGTTCCAAAAACATAGACCAGTTTTCCCCTCCCGCAAAACAGCAATAAATATTTTGATTTGTTTTTCCCTGCTCGAATATCAGTGTTTGTTCTCCAGTCTTTTTGACTTTTTAGTGTTTTGAGAGGCTCATCCCTGCCTTGGTCCCGTCTGTCCTGACCGCCTCAGGTTCACTTTCCCTCTGTCTCGTGATTCTGTTCCCTGCTCCTGCTCTCCAGCTGCCATGCTAGCTATGCCTAGTCGATTTGCAAACTTCTTTTTCATTCACAGATCTGTCAGCAACTGTTGTTTCTTCTGTTGAGGATCCAAAAGGTGCATACAGAAAGCCTCCTCAACAGCACAAACACATTAATAATGCACAGCTTATAAACATTTTATAAAAACCCTATGCCGAAAGTGTCAACGTGAATTTCGAGAGCATTTACCGTCCTTATTTGTGTCCATCTGCATGAAAATCTTGTTAGTTCGCTTCTCTGGGGTTGACTCATCGTCGGGCATCTTTATCACATGGGACACCATCTTGTAGATGGCCTAGAAGAAGGCCGAGGAAAAAAAGATCAATTATACTGTAAATGAGAGAAGCCACAGTATCTTGCAAGCAATTCATATTTCAATTGTAAAGATGGGGAGGAAAGACTTTATTTGGCCCTCTTTCAAATGCTTTAAACTCCCCCAGAGATGCTAGACTATAGTGTTAACCACCAAGCTACCATGCTACACCTAGACAAAAAGTGCATATATGCTAATATTGCGAGACATCATCGAGCAGGCCTTAGGCTAACCAATAGATATGTCTATTTGATCATCTTCTAACTACAATATCACATGCACCTTCAGTCTGATCTATCACCTGAATGCAAAGCAGACTTTTCATAGAACTGTGCTGATCACCTTTTCATCTTGAGTCCTCAAAAAATGAAATACATCACAGCCAGAGAAAAACTCAACTTCTACAGCTCCACACTACAGCACATCATTTGAATCCCAAATGAATGTGTAACATGGCGACAACAAAACATAATGCATGCTTCACGAATACAGCAAGCACATCTCCTGCACAGTTTGGTTTACAATTTGTTGATTAGCGAACTCGTTTAATGAATGGAATAAATTAAGCTTATTTACACTTTGGGTTATTTTTAATGTAGGAATTAAGGTAAACTGGTAATCAGGTAATCAGCTCATGTCAATCTTCTTAACCACTATGTAATGTGTTATCTTTGTGTTTTTGCAATCACTGCATCTTCGCTATAACTACCAGTCCACCTGTAGAACTTCTGCATCACAGCAACCCAACCCCTACATCTACATCTACAAACATTTACTTTCAACTTCTATAAATGTACACCGCCTTTATATGCAAAAGCAGCTTCCCAGCTACTGTGGAGAAACAGAATATTTATTTTAAATGGCACGCGGAGCAGAATGGAGCAACCGGAAAAAAGGTCACACTGTTTATTCACAAGACCTCCGGCTGTATCAGTGCTCATAATGGATGATCTTTCAATAGAGAACAAATAGAGCAATGGCTGTTTATCTCGAGGTGTAAAGATGTTATCACGCCTGACCGATTGTGGTTTCAGTTCATTCTTGGGGGGGCGAGTGGCAGTTGCCATTAAGACGCAGCCATAAAAGACTGACATTTTCTGTGTCTGTGGTTATGCAAACACACGGCAAGCGGAAATTAAACATGTGCTAGGCCCACTCTCAGGGATCCTGGGAAGACAGAAACTGTTCCCACACTTTTGAATTGCTGTAATAAACAGACTCTACGTGCAGGCACTTTAATTAAACTGCAATTAGCTTCAGCATAAAGAAACAGGATTTACATTAGAGCAGTGTTTCCCAATCCAGTCCTTAGCGACCCACAGACAGTCCACGTTTTTGCTCCCTCTTTGCTCAGCAAAAGTGTGCACTGTCTGGCAGGGAACTCAGAGGGGGCAAAAACGTGGACCAGCTGTGGGTCCCCAAGAACCGGATTGGGAAACACTACATTGGTGCATCTGGAGTTAGCTTTAACGTCCAGAAACTTGCCTGAAAAAAAAAAACACTTTGAGAAGAAGCGAATGTCACACTAACACAACAAATTGCAAAATTGATATTCTCACTGGCAGCAGTTAGTATAAAATGCCACTTTTAAGCAGTCCACACAGAGCTGCATTATATATTCTGTAGAAGTGGCAGTTACTCACCTGCACAATCTCCAGCATCTCTGCCCGGCTGATGTAACCATTCCCATCCAGGTCATACATAGAGAAGGCCCATTTCAGCTTCTGTTCCAGTTCACCGCGTGACGTGACGCTCAAGGCAATGATGAACTCCCGGAAGTCAATGGTGGCATCACGATTGGTGTCAAATGTACGGAAGACGTGCTCGGCAAACTTGGATGCGTCTCCATATGGGAAGAAATTGGCGTAGATCTTTTTGAACTCTTCCATAGTCAGGTGGCCTGTTGGACAGTCCTTCAGAAACCCCTTGTACCACTCTTGAAGCTCGCGGTCTGTGAATTTGGTGTTCTCACGCAAGTCGCTGAGAGCCTCTGGACGCAGCTTACTATTCTGCTTACCCATGATGCACCCCTGTACTTTATACTTCTTTGTCCCCTTTTTTGTCACTTGTTCAGTTTCTTCTGTCTCCTCTTTCAGTTGGCTACTATGTATTCGCTTTCCTTCCTCCTTTGTCTTCTTATGACCTCTTTCACAATTCCAAGCACTAGAGAAGATTATTATTATTATCATTCATTCATTCATTCATTCATTCATCCATTCATCTATGGCTTGTCTTATGTAGGACAGTTACCCACTTTGGGCCCCCACTGCATTGCTATAATATTAATATTAATATTAATAATAATAATGATAATAATAATAATAACTGCAATACATTAGATGCTTGGAAAACAATAGTAAGCTACAACATCACAAGAACAAACACATTATGAAATAATTAAGTAAAAGTACACTAAAACAGCTTTCGCTGGGTCACACTGCCCCTCCCTGTCAGTTAATCCCAAGTGCGGACTTTAAATAAACCATACACAGAAATACAGTTCTATTAACACAAAACACACTTTAACACATGAGCCATCCACACCACTCTGGGAACAGCCGATCCACTTTCAGAAACTTTTATCAGCGTCTTCATTTGTAAGTGGCGAGAACAGTAGCTAGTTTTTCTTCGAAAAGCTTAACAGATGACTGACTCTACAACAAAGTAGATTTACCGTAAATTTTCAAAATTTGACTTGTGGTCCATTGCTTGACATTTCTGTCCATTTAACTATTTTGTTACTTTAACATTAACTTTCGGAGCACATATACATTTATGAAAGTGAAAATGGACCTATACTTATGAAAAATGCAGAAGCCTGTCCTGTCCTGGCTGTCCCCCTGAACACTCTGCAGACCGGGTCCAGAAACTGTAGCTCCATCAGCAGTTCGCGATACCAGCGATTCTGCGAGGATCCGCAGACCGTCTGTGCCTCCTTGTATTAATTCGTTCATATTCGCCATTTAGTTGTTGCGTTATACACGCAGGCTACCCACCGTGTCTGATCTGAACTATTGGGGACAGTGTTATTCAGGGGAAAATGGCATGGTAACACAGCCTGCAATTGGAGGGAATCAGCGCCGAGATCTTTTACTGGCTTAGCTTAAAAATATTAAAAATGTAATGAAAAAATAGTGACACTAATGAGTACATACAACAGTAAAAGTATGAGCCCAGGAGGTATTTGTATTTTTACTATATTTAAATACAAGTTAAACGTAATTACACGGGTCTGCAAAATCAAAGCGGCGCTCCACTTTCTGGTCACTGGAAGGTACTAATCATCACACGGGCGCACGCCTACTACGTACCTCTCGTGACTAAATGCATTTCGTGATTCCGTTTCGTCCACGAAATGACTGTGTATCATTCACGAAATGCATTTCGTCCACAAAATGACTTTCTTTAATTCACAAAATGCATTTCGTCCATGAAATTACTTTAATTCACAAAGTGTAATGACTTTTTTCTGTCCACGATATGCAAAGTGCTGATATCAATTCTGTGCAGAAAATGAAACATTCCTTTTAATTTCTATGCACGGAGGAAAGTGAAGTCTTTATGCTTTCGTGGAGAAAGTGCAGCAGGGCATAACTTAATTTCGTCATAAAATAACAGGCACAGAATGTATTTTGTGCGCGAAAATGAGCGCCTAACACTTGGCTGTGGGGCGCCCCATAGAATTGGGCAGGTATAACTTTAAACCCGCTGCGACGAAACAGCGTCTAATTTATTTCAACATACCTACTGTTCCTTGTTGTACAATAAATGCTTGTTTATAGTTGGAAAAAAAATAAAATGACGTTTTTCCTTTTCAGTGAACTGTATTATAATGCAAGGTAACTTAACGCGTTAATGTGTTGCAGTGGGGTTTATAGTTTCTTTCATATTAAACCAGCATCTTTATTTTCTACGTTTTTAAACGTATATCTGTCACGGTTATCGAACCGATGTCCAGTATATTTTGTTTTCCTAAAATAAATGACAAAATATGAAAATCGATCAAGAAAGTGAGACCGTATGGGGAAGGTTCATGAGCAGAGGTTTTGCAATTCAGAGCATATTCAATACCTCCGCTACTTTTAATTCTGTGCCAAAAAATCAAACCTATGCTACGCCTACATGTGATATTTTCCGTCTGACAGCACGGCCAATACAAAGTCTGAGGAAAGTCGTTTCAACGTTACGAAAAGTACGAAAGGATTTTAAGTATTTACAGCAAAAAAAATCACTGCTTGGTTTAGACACGATATCAGATAATGGGAAATGGAATATAATGTAATATTAGTATAGAAAACCACATAATCACGGAAAAATGACCAAAAGTGCAACATGAATAAACACGAGTAGATCACACGTATGTCACTGCAAAATAACTTATTAAAAACACGTTTTTTTTCCTACCCGGTGATCCGACGTGTCGTTTCGCCGATCAGTCAGAATGACTGCTTTTCCTGTCTTTCCCTTACCTTTCTGATTTATAATCTATAATTTCTAAGATAATCCTTCTGTGTTCAGGCTTAGATTTACCCAGCTCAGAAATCGACTGCAGTCCTATTGAAAGACGCCTCCCGTTCCTAAATGTGGTCAGATGCACGCAGGCAGGAAGTAAGTAACGGAAAGGCAAAAGAGAAACTAAATAGGCAGATATAGCAGCTGCATGTGAGTACGTCTCTCAATATGTAGGCTGCACATAGGCGTATGCACTGAACCCGGTCTCAAGAAATGCCGTGCCTTTCTTATGGGGATCCAGGATAGAGTTTTATATAAAGTCAATCATATATGTAACACATAAATCCATACATAAAAAACGTACTTATTTGATTTTTTTAGCGTTACCTTCTTGTGAAAAACATATTTGTAAATGAAGAAACATTATGTATATGAGTGCGAAGTGATGCTGTTAAATATATTACAAAACATTATATCACAATACAAGCTTAATTGATAGGCCTAATTTATTATTAAATAAGTACTTTTGTTAACGCAAATAGCCTGCTCTTTCAAACAGCAAGCCATGTGACTGCAACTTAATATATAAAGCACACTATAGTGTTTAGAATTTATAAAGAATCGTGCAATAAACAACAAAAATGTATATATATACCTTAACCGAGTAAATGGCCAAATCTGCTAAAGCCATCAGGCCAAGGGCGTTACTTTGGATTGAACATTGGGGGGCTGAGGTCCCCACCCATTCATCATTTTGCACCCATAATTTGCACCCATGAATCAGGCAGTGCAAAACTAACAACTCAGTACAATAACTGTGTGTAAAGACGTATCTCTGAAGGCACAACTTGCCAATCTTGAAGCATTTCTGGAGGCAAAAGTAAAAATATCAAAATATTGTGGGGACATTTGCTGTGATTTACACAATCTAATATAAACATGACCACACCCCCCCACACACACACACACACTCACACACACACACACACGCACACACAGGGTGGAGGTGAGACTCAAAATTTCACGTAAGGAAATCACCATTTGCTGCTTTATCAGGCCTGCCAAAGCACAGTGGCATTTCTGACAGGTACGCTACAGCAAAAAACATATACCAGGTCTCTTTGTCTCATTTGGGTTTACTATTCTCAGCAGAGTAACCACAGAAAAAGCAATTCATATATTCAATTCAAATATTCTCTTTCCACCTTTAAGATGAAAGTTGCGTATTTTTGCTAAAGTTGCTATTTCATGGTAATGTCTATAGGTTGTGTCTGTCTTTGAAGGTGTCTAGCTCGAATAATGTGCCTGCAAGACTAATACCACTATTGGCCTTTGAACATGACCCTTATCCCCAATTGCTCCGGAGACACTGTGTTGCTCTGTACAAGTATACATCAGCTATGAGGCCATACTGCTATCCACTGAGCTACTAATACTGCATTATTTAGCTTGAGAATTGATTAGCCATCCACTGTAATGTGATTATGGAGAAGCAAACATCTTTGATTAACTTTAAAAAAAAAAAACAGAAGAAAATGACAGACCTACACATGCCATCTGATGATGACCACTAGGTGCCCTCAACCTCCAACTCATACCCTCCACCTCCTCTAGCCCTCGCTCAGCCTGTTTCATGTGAGAATGCACATGGTAGCCCACAGGTGGACCTGCCTGCTCTACAGGAACCGGCTACTCAGCCCACATTGAAAGAGTTTCCCTGCACCACCAAGAACGGCAAGTCCAGATGTTCCTGGGCAAAGTGGTGCACCCAATTTACATTCTACAGGATATCTAAAGATGCATCGTCATTTTATCGATACAATGTCTGAGCAAGTGTGATTCATGGAGGCAAACAGAGGATGGAAGAGGTTTTCCAACCTCATGACACTCATGCTTTCAGACTCTCACACTCATGCAATCTTACAGCAAATCAGTATTATTCCATCGTAAACCTAAAATTTACTATATCAAAAGTGTTGGGGTAGTTTGCAAACCCTACAGACTATTTACAAGGTAATGAAACGATTACATACATGTAAATGCATGTGCAGACTTTCTCAAATTGAAAATTTCATGCTAGCCAGCTGACCAAAGTTGGCAGCCTTGCTGGAAACAGAGACACTGGACTATAGTGAAATCATAGCTCTATATGTTGTGGTTTTTCCTTCCCCACCAAATCAGAAGTCAGAAGCCGCTGGTGTAGATCCAAATTCAGTCTTTCTTGCAACAATGAAGTTACAACCAAGGCCGGACACTTATAAGTGTGTCCAATACTGTTTCACACCAATTTTTATACAGGTTCTTATCATCCAACAATATCTCGTCACTTGAGCATCATCATTCCTTCAACCATTCACAATCATTGTTTCCTCCCTTAATCCACACCCCTAGGTGATAAGTTTGTCCATCATTTCTTTTACTGTTTGGTCCCCCAACTGAACAAAATGGTGGCGCGACCATCTCCACTTGGTTTTTAAAAAATGCTCAGCCGTGAACTTTGGGTGAACTCAGGTGAACCCCTCCCTTCAGTAGTAGGCCTTGGCAGCTTCAACCTGTTGCACATTGTCTAACTAGAGGGTTGATAATATATTTGTCCTTCAACATAGTGATAA
>JAAGVU020000039.1:19374556-19465399 GCA_011763525.2 Mormyrus iriodes
ATATTCATAGATTCAGGACTAACATAAAATAGCTAACAAAAACTCTTAGGCTAACATGAGGTGCAAATACATACTCAATTGATTACATTGTGTTGATTACATTATAATCATTACATTGTAATGATTACATCATGGGTATTTGGCATGCTTTTTAATAATACCATAATAATTATATTCTACGTTATATAGTGCTAAATAATATTCCATATATACAGTACAAAGGCAAGGCTTTAGATGGTGTGTTGCAATTCTAGAAGTACAGTACAGACAACATAATGCAGATGGAATAAATAATTTCAATATTTTTTCCTGTTTGTTGAACAACAAACATTAATGTTTATAAAATGCACAAAATGACTTATTCACAGTTTCTGAACTTTAGTCTGCGATGTAAACATGTTAACATCACTCTTCAGTTCCAGGGCTTTTATAAAAATCTAACTCAAATCTTTAAATAAGTATGTAGTGCAGCCTGGGACCAGGCTTCTCTCGCTCTCCCTTAGTCCTCTCTCCAAATAGCGTGGTCATCAGCTCAGGCAGTTCAGCCTATGGAATTCTCTGGTCAGCTCCATTCCACTACACATACGCCCCCAGTTGCATGTCCCCCCCGGGTCACACACACACACACACACACACACACATGAAAATCAATGATGTTAATTTCTTTGTGAAATTGAAAACATAAATTGTTGTAACATATCGTATGAATCATGCAGTTATTTAATTACATGTTGGAAGTTTGGTAAATAAATAAAATAATAATAGGCCAAACAGATGCCGGAAAGGGGGTAATAACTATTCACAATGAAATCTGAGAGTAGAAAATAGTGTCCCACCCTATTTCACAAAAATCCACCCATTTTCGCATTTCTGGCCACGTCACTGCACGGTGCCAAATATTTTCCTCAATAAAAGATTGTAATTCATGCAAACAGCTCTCGAAATTCATACCACAAAACACCGGGAACATTAGCCCCGTAGCAATGGTTGATAAGTAAATACATCGATTTTGGCTTTCTCGAAGTTTCCTCAGCCAGGCCGTATTTTGCTGCCGAAGCACTGCATCTGTAATTCACAAGAATATCCACTAGGGGTCATATAAGGCCAGGCAACTCGTCGGAAAATCGTTTATAAAGTTGTCAACATAAGCCAAATATTTTGTTGTCGTTCTAGTTTGGGTTTAAAACGAAAATCTGACAGCAATACGGGAGATTTTTAAAGACTTTATTACAATCCTTCATAAAGTTCGGAACTGGACCTTCTTAAGATTAAAATATCTATGTATTTAGACAGCAGTTTTACAATCCATGGTTGATTTGCAAATACGTATGTGACAAAACAATAGTTACCAACAGGCGACAATTATTTTTTGAGAACTTTTTTGAGAGCAGGTCTCCTCACATAAATGTACACCGTGTTTCTAATGACTTTTTGTTTATTCACTGTCAACAGGTTAATATTTACTTAAGCATGCATGTTCTTACTCTCTGGCCAAAAACCCACAAGAGACCCAAAAAAGTCAATAGGTCTACGTCATTCTGACTGGCCTGGTATGAAGCCATACATGCTACATTTATAACATATGTCTTATCAGTTCATCCTCTGCTAGCTGATATCAAACATTAATAAAACGTCAATGGAAAAGCCGATGGCAAAGTTGTGACTGCTAATTTTTTTTTCTTTGTTTTGTCACGAAGCTCTGATGAAGCAGAGGTATGCATTAGGGGAAATGCTGTAAGGACTGTGTTTTTCATTTAATCTGTGGTGCCAGTCCGTCCTAACGACAGGAGGAAAACATCACTTCCAGCATGGTGCTGGGACCTGCCGCTCTTGCTCACTTCCTGAACAGGCTCCAGCAGTGGCTTTTGTGTTCAATCAACTCCAGTCGCGTAATGGGAAAGATAAACAGCTGAAAATAGTACAAAGTTTGTAGGTATTGATTTGTGAGACAGACACTTGATTGGTGGCCCAGTGGTCAGTTTTCCGGCCCCCACAGCTTTCCTCCAATCACAACGCAGCATACTAGTGGTTTTTGTTAAGGATTTGCTAGCCACCTAGTGGAAACATCAGGATGATTTGCACAAATTTACTCTCTTAAAGTGATACGTTTAACTTCATTATAATGGTTACAAAAAGGATTAGTGTTGTATTCACACAAATATATTGTCTATGATATACTGTGATTATAGAAGAGAAACATAACACTTGGCCAGTAAACTTGATTCATTTTCTGTAACATTTTATCCAATGCAGAGTACTGACAAGCACATTTGTTGAAACAAATGTGGTATTAATTTTATATGTATAAGGTGTACTGGCTCCATTTAAAATGTTTATTCAAAATGTAAATATAAAACATGGATGTGTAACTGAAAGAGCTGTATTAGTGGAGTTAATCGCGGCACCATATAAAGGCAAAGTGCTTCGAAAGATCTCAGTATCAGGTGGCTAAAATTACTCTGCCGAAACCACCTAGTTAGAGCAATAAAAAATTTGGATGGTGCTGTGGAGTCTCACATCTTATCCAGGGGTCCCTTGCCTTCCTGGGATAGGGTACAGGCTCTGGACTCAGTACTGTGGTCACCAAAAATGGATGAATAATCAAAAACGTCACGGCAATGGCTGAATAATGAAGGGACCATTGCTCTGCTCTGTTATCAGTGGGATTATGAGGGAAACATGCTTTTCACGTCTGACTTCATATGTGGCAGCCATGTTAGAGGTCACTGACCTTTGACTCAAATTCATAGACTGACGTGGGATCTGCCCTCACTGCAGATATATTTGGTAAACAGAGTCGGTCAGAGACAGAGAGTGACAAGGAAACCTGTCTATCTTTAAATGTTAAACTGTGCTATTTTTTTCCCTTAGTAGAGCAATCCCATTACGCAATAATTGCAGAGGATAATCAACCCACACCTGGCACGGCTAATGTTACACCTACATATCTGCACCGTGCAGAGATTGATGAATTAAACAGTCCCAAGGCTGATGACACAGAGGGGCACCCTCCAATGCAGGCCTCTGGGTCTGGAGATGACTATCTGACTATGACATGTTATTGTATTACAACATTAACCAGGTGCCTGGGTGGAGGAACTGATTCATGTTGACTTATCGAATTTCCTCTGTGTCGCATCAGGTTACCCACTACTGATACGTCAGGCTGGTGCGTTAACTGAAGAAGTTGTGACTCCCCACTCACACAGTCAAAGTCCCCAAGGAAATCTCTGTGCCCATGATTGGAATCGGCACCAATTCATATCCTATGGCTGGTAGAGTGATATCACCATTGAACCCTTGAGCAAGACCTTTAACCACAAATGGCTGAGGGACACTCTCTCCCCCTATTCTCTGATCCCCACTTGTACATCTCTTTGGACAAAAGCATTTGTTAAATTAATGTACAGTGCACACAGATAGTCTTGGGACGCTTCCTTAATTCAGTAAAAATATTGCAAATGTATTGGTTTTATAACAATAATCATTACTTTTTTCATTTGTTTACAAAAATATATATCACATTAGAAACAACCAGTAGTTTTAAGTAAAACATTCATTTCAAATAGTAATAAATTGAAATCCAAATTATAGTTATTAAAGAGTTGTACACTTTTTTGACAGTCAGTCTCATTGGGTGCTTTGTAATTAGTAACATGTTTGCAATAACATAAAACATTAGACATTTGTGTTTAGTATCCCTTTGGGAGCCAGTGACTGCAATCGCAGTTAATAGCAAAATGGCAAGAACAGAACTGAATGAGTCAGTCAAAAAAATTATGACACTTAATAAAAAGAAAATATCTGTGTGGAAGTTATGCTCAGATATGTTAAACCGTGCTTGTCAGTGGACTTTATGAAACCAATACATTTGCAGCATTGTTACAGCATTAAGCAAGCGTCCCAATACTGTCTGTGAGCTCTGTAAATCCTCTACCTCTTGTCTACCATTGCACTGCATTGGATTCAAATACCAGCAGCCTGGATGTGGTACAATAAAAGAGTTGCAAATGTCTATTTTAGTGTCTTATGTCTTATTCTGCTCTCATACTGATTAAAGTTAGTGGTGTAAGTATTACATAAGATGTCAATATATCCCACATAATCTGTCTGTATTAGGATGACAGCACTCACTTATGTACATGTGTGTGGATGTTGTTGTGTTTTATATTGTATTCTTTTTCCTAGATCCACTTATCCAGCTCAGGGTCACAGGCAGAAGATGCTGTGGTCGCAAGGCAAGGAGAACCCTAGATGGAATGTCAGTCCACCATGGGGTACAGGTGGAATTCAGAGGCACCGATCCACCAAAAGGCCACGTTTGAGGAGCAAGAGAAGTACTATCCAAGAAGAGGAATCCAAACTCCATGTACACAGCTGGGGGTGGAGATTACAGCCACAGCCCTATAAAGGTGTGTCTGCGATAGTACCCACCCACCCACTATCTATCATCTATTTAGCTTTCTACAGGCATATTTTCCTGTAACACTTTACATTTACTGTATCTTCATAATGCCTTTATAATACATGCCTAGAATATTAACTGCACCTTCATTTTGCATTCATAGAACATTCATAAGCAGCATGTAATCATATCTTAACAACTTAACATACTTTAACAGCTTTAATATACATTAATAACAAACATTATAGGATAACAAATATTATAATCATATAATCGTATAATGTTTGTTATTAATGTATATTAAAGCTGTTAGGATGTTAAGCCATACTTACATGCTGTTTATGAATGTTCTATAAATGCATTATAAATGCATTATGAAGGTGCATTGAATATTCTATGAATGCATAATGAATACATTATAAAGGTGCAGTTAATGTAAAGCATTATCCATATTCCTCCTAACATCTTTGCTTTTCTTCTTCGTCAGTAGGACTTTCAGTTCTCATTTAGCCATTTTTGTTATCACCCGTAGATAACACAATAGACTTTACAATCCTCCCGGGGAGCTCAGGTGTCAAGGGGCTATTGCTAAACTGGCTATTGCTGGAAGTGCAGTTCATTGTAGGAAACCATAGTAGAGTTCACTTGGTTCATTTGGAAGGGGCACACCTGAGAGTCAGATATAATTGTACCATCTTTCGGTGTCCATGATGTGGGGGGAGGCTTCTTGGATGTCCATTTGTTGTCATTAGGTTTTTGTTTTTGCATGTTTGTACGGCTCCTATTTTTGACATCAGCTGCATGTTGTATGTATCTAGTAGATCCGCTCTGGTAGTAGTGTTTCCCGATCCAGGCCTCGGGGACCCATAGTCGGTTCACATTTTGGCTCCCTCTGAGCTCCCTGCCAGACAGTCACGTGGACTATCTGTGGGTTCCCAAGGACCGAATTGGGAAACACTGTAGTAGATCATTATTGTTGACTTAGCTTAAGACAGACCAGCCAGGCTAACACTCCTTCCATTCATTTTCTGTAAATGCTTATCCTATTCAGGGTCGTGGGGGGTCCGGAGCCTATACCAGAGGCTATGGGTGCAAGGCAGGGAACAACCCAGGATGAGGTACCAACCAGGTTAACACTCAGAATTAATAAAGTATATAAACCTCATCAGGCAGAAAAAGTTCTTTATCTTATGCATGGAGAAAATAGGAAAAAATAGATGTAGCAATCATTTGCAGGACTGCATCTCAATGAAACAGTCTGATCTTCGAGCATACGCACGTGTGTGTGTGTGTGTGTGTGCGCCGTGCATGCATTTTTGCATTATGGAGATTGATAAAGTGCAGCGCACAAAAAGACACTTCACACTGGAAAAAAAATTATAATAATAATTCATATGTCAAAACATTTTGAAGTTCCACATTTCATTATTTCAGTCTCTAAACACATAACTGTAAAAGCCTGACTGTTTTTAAGAGCCAAACATTTGGAGATCAGTGGCCGGCTGCAGTGGCTACCCATTGATCGCTGCTGTACCCTGAACCAGGGCTCACTCAGGTGCAATCACTGTCTCCACTGTTGGCTTATGTTTATTTGGTGCTATTTGGACAAACAAGGACAGCAAAAAGTTACCTTCCTATGCCGAGCAAACTATTCTGTATTTCAGGTTTTGCAATATACGACATAATAATAAAAGATTCAAATATTTAAATTACTGAAACATAAAAGAATTGAAACTAGCTACTGGAACTGCTAAGTCACAGGTAGTTTACAAGATAATAATAAAAGCACATTTATAGTGACTTTTTATCACTTTCATTTATTACCCCTATTTATTTACTTTTATCATCTTCATCCATGACCTAATTTTCAGTTGTATGCATTCTGGGAATGATGCATCTCTAGAAAAGGTAAAAATATACAGAACATGCAAAGATCATGGCTAATCAAAACGAGAACTGGACCGAAATTACAAAAAGCCTTTGCGGAATATTCTAGATCCCAAACCTGTTGACTGACTGGCCTCCTGATACTCTTGTTTGTAGAAACTTAAGTGAGGTTAACCCCAAGGTCTCCATCCAATATGCTATCTTCTGTAAGGTAACTTGAAGGTAGATAGGCCAACAAACAAAATGAGGGGAAAAAAAGAAACAAAATGAGTTAAAAACGCCCACGTCAGAAGGAACGCCTGTATTTTGTGGTTAACACTTTCCTAATTCCTAAACCATTATTAATCGTTGAATTAATTCAATCATATATTATAATGGTCCATCCTGCTTGTCCTATTCAGGGTCCAATCCCAGAGGGTATGGGCGCAAGGCAGGGAATAACCTAGGATGGAGCACAAACACCATTCATACTTTTGGGCAATTTGGGAACTGCAATTCACTTTAGCATGTTTTTAGACTGTGGTGAGGGGGGACTGGAGAACCTGGTGGAAACCCCGTAATGTCATGGGGAGAACATGCAAACTCCACACACAGAGAGACATGGAGGCGACTTGAATTTCAGTCCCAGATACCCTTTATCATTATGTTAGTGTAATTAGCTGCCATCTTTAGCTTGACAAAGGGTTACAGTCCCACTGAATTTTAGATTTTGGCCTAAATTATGTGCCCTTGCACTGAAAACACAAAATGCCCATTTGTATAAAAATAAAAACAATGAAAATATATGGCGTCAGTGTCATACTGAAGCCTATCCGCGGAAACACGAGGCATAAGGGCAGGGGACACTCCGGATGGGATGCCAGTTCCTTTCACTGCAGTCCACCCATAATAACAGCCACACACCAAAGACAATTCATCTTAATGCATGTTCTGTGAGAGTAGGAAGAAAACCATGCAAAGATGGAAAGGAAATTCAAACTCAAAGTTATACTAAAGATACATTTTGAATCATCAATATCATTTCATATTAATTTTTGCAGATTTTATCATTGTTATGTTACGCAATATATTTTTAAATGTATGTAATTTTATTTTGCAGTTCATAGAATGATGTAAATACCAAAATGCTCCAAGGAATTATTCATTTGAAATTAAAGACCAAAGTACATTTTAAATGAAGAACGAAAACACAAGTAAAACTTGTGTAAATGGCCTTGCAATAAAGATGATTCAGTCTGCAGTCATGGTGTCCGGCGCTGGGCTGAGGTTATGTTGTTTTTAGGAAGCAGCTGCCTTTGGCCTGCTGCTGAAACTGCATGAACTTTGGAGTTTCACTTAAGCAACTCCCAGAGTTGGCGGCTCCACAGGTTTGGGTATAAAATACGGACTCCAGAGCCAAGTGATCAGTCTCGATTGAATGAGAACTCACCAAGTGGAGTGGAAAGAGTCTCATCAATTCCAGAATGGGGGGCACGAAGCTTTCCCTTCTTCTGCTCCTTAGCGCCTCTGCCTTGTCCCGTAAGTAGCTGGACATCGCCGTGACGTTTCATCAACACCATTTCTGCTCCCCTTGGCCTAAAGTGATAGCTAATTTGAAAACATCTTAAAACAATAATTAACTTTATTTATAATAAAACAAAGTAATTTTTGTTACTAAAATAATTTAGAGTAGATACTATGGTTAAAAAAATAATTGCCTCTCTAGGTACACTGTGGATCAACATCTCCAGTAAAGTTGCATAACTTTTGGATATTACAAAAACAATTGTTTCCAGGTACATCGATGTTGCAATATTCAGTGAACAGTTTTTTTGTGGCATGGTACTAGTTGTTTGTGTTGATAGCGCCCTGCAGTAATACCATTTAACATATTCTAACTTTCTAACATTTAAAGTAATTAGGATGGGCTAATTTCTTTATTTAATCAATCCATTCTTTAGAATCTCAAGACCTCAGCAGTTCTGGATCATGCTTGTGTAAGTCCCAACTTATGTTTCAAATTTTTTGTATGCACTATACTTAAGCTGTTTTAAAAGCAGGAATCACAGACTGAGGGAAGGTGGAAATAAGCATGCTATTTTTGGTTAATTTATGTTAGATTGTGATATATGTAAGGGTTAAAACAACAAGGTATGCAGTTATACAAAATAATCAGCGACAACTTGGTGTAATCCTAACCAGATTGGAGTTGATTATTGTCGTATAACCACACACCACTAAATGGTTTATCCCGCTTATACCACAGCTGACAAACAAAAAATAATAATAGAATTAACTACTCATGGTTAAGTTTTTCAGAATAAAATTATTTCAATTAGCATTTGATAATGTTCCAGGGTGCTCGTAAAAGTATAGTCCCTATAAACATAGGACGTCTGGTCAGACTATTACTACTACCAAGGAAAGTTATGCTAATAAGAATGACTGCTTACTTATGAGTAAAAAGTCACACAGGTTTTTATATTAACATGTTTAATAAAACATTAAGACACATTAATATAGGACTGTTAGGTTGCCAGAACTACCTGTGGGGTTACACGAAAATAGTCAACGCCCATATGACATCTCTGGACCAATAAAAAAATAGTATTTACCAAAGAAATGGTATAGATTTGGATATTTCATATATGACATTGAATAATGTTGAAAGGTGTCATTTGTAAAGAGTTTCAAAATATGAATTAGCAAAGAGTTCGGCTTTTAATATTATTTTTTATTATTATTTTAGTGGCAAAAACATTTAAGACATTCAAAAAATATGAGTATAAGTATGCAGCAGAAACCGAGAATGGAGTGAAGGGTACTTCAGCCCTCACGAATGGACCAAAACTCAGCTGTAAGGTAAACATGATGGCCGTCCATTCTGCAACTTGCTGTAAGCCTCAAACGCAAGACTGATTTGACGTTGACTTTCCACAGGTGGGGATTGAAGTTCCCCAGGCCTGCAGGTTCATCCTGAGCACCTCCCACTGTCAACTGTCTGAAACATCTGCTACTGACCCACACGGTGTCCCTGTCACACAGTCGGCTGCCGGTGCCAAGGCCTTCCAGGCAGCCATGGAGAAGTACGAGAAGGACTTGTGATACCACACTCTGCAGTGCTGGGACCTCCTTTCAGGCTCTGGGTGTTTCTCAATACCAAGAACACAAAGATCGTACTTATGGTCTTGGCAAGAGCGGTCTTGTTAACTTGCCTTCCAAGAACAAATATGGGGTGTAATGAATCCCAGGATTGGTCTTGTTTGGCAAGGATACAACAGATGTATCTTTGATGTTTGGGGTAGGGCAAGAATGACATCCGGGGATTTCAACTGCCATCCATACTTCGTCTTCATACTGTTCTTGAGTTTTGGAACTGGTCTTCAGCAATGGAAGATGACACAAAACGGGCACATGAAAACACAAGTATGGTCAAGTACGCATATTGGGAAACACCCTCTGACTTGGGTTAATGGATGCATATCCCTTTTTGTCCAGGAATTCCCTGAAGTTCATGGTGGAGGATGATGGTGAGGTGAAGCTGTTTCCTGAGACAGATGAAACCCCCACCATCCTAAATGTAAAGAGAGGAATCATCTCTGCTTTGCTGGTGCCTGTGATGGAGGAGGAGGGTAGCAAATACATGGTAGGATTTCATTCATTGTAACACAGCCATCCCTTATTACGAACACTGCAATTTCAGCAATATATTTAGCAATGGCTAGCAAAAAATGCATATTAACTGCAGATCTGTAACTTTTTATGATCTAATGCAGGAAACCCTATACGGACTGTGCAAGACTGCTGTCACTGTCAGCTCCAGGGGGGACATTGCCAATGATGTCACCTTCAATAGAGACCTGTCTGAATGTGACCACTTCAACCCAATGACAGACTTCACAAGCCCACTGGCACTCATCTCCGGCCTGGTGAGACATCTGAAGAAAGGTTAATGAAAGACCCAAGGCATTTTAAGCTTGGGTCATGAAAAAAAGTCTTACCAGGACATTGTAAATTTGAATGACTTCTGATGGACTTGTTTCCAGTTGTTTATGGCATATTGATCTGTCTTCTTCTGCAGAATTTCCCACTCTCCCAGCTGATCAGCAGCTCTCAATCCTGTAGGTACCAATTTGATGACAAGAAGAAACACATGACTACAGGGACCTGCTCGGAGAAACACATCTTCCTACCTTTCTCCCACCAGTAGGTCTTCGACATCATACCCAGAGTTACTCAGTGCTGTGTTTTAATGGTGTGCATTGGTTTTGGTTGTTATCAATGCTCATCTCACAGACAACCTATCTTCATGCTTTTTCCCATATGACACAGACAAATATATGGAATTTCGGCACTAGTGAGACAGACCTTGAGACTGGTGGACTCAACCAAGAGCAACAACAGAGTCTTTGATCACAGTAAGTGTCACTTTAGTGTAGTCTTTAATAGTTCAGGCTGTTCACTTTGCTTAGGATGGTAACACTTGCTTCTGTCAGGCTGGGGAACAGGTCCATGTGACATGGGGATATCAGGATTGGAGAGGGATTTTTGGGTGCTTCGGGATATTTATAAGAAAGAGGGTGAACCATGAAGAGAGATGGAAGTTTCCGTTGGAAGAACTCAGGGACACAATATGGAAGCAGCAGAAGTGTGACAAGGAAGTATGAGAGGAAACAAAAGGCTTTTATATCATTAGTAAATATCCTTAGGAAAATAGGTAAATAATGGACATGGACCTCACAGCAGTCTGGGATATACACTGGTTCCAAAATTAATGCTTATACTTACTTTATTACTAAAGGTACAACTTGATTTCAGATGTTTTGTGATAATTGGAATTAGCTAAGGTCTGAAGGTTTCTATTTATTTGTGCAGATGAGGCAAACCTGAAGGATTTGCATATGGAAGCTACTGAAGACAAGGCCCCTGCACAGACAAAGGACACCATGATGGTTACCATGAGGGAGCTCAACACTCTATCCCAGACCAAAGATGGGGAAAAGCGAGCTGCCCTCTTCCACAAATTAGTCAGCGAGATCCGCCATCTCCGGAACGAAACGCTCAGCCGTGCTGTTGCAGAGATGCTTGAGGTGTCCAGCCTCTTGACCTGGCAAGCGCTGGCTCAGTGTGGAACCCCAGAGTGCACCAGTGCCATCCTGCAGATCCTCAGGACCTTTGACAGAAGTTCCTTGGAGATTGATGCTGTAGTTTATTCCATGGGTTTCCTTCCCAACATCAACATCCAGGACATGCTTACTATGGCACAGAACAGACAGAGCAAGGCCATCATGTACAGTCTAAGCAACAGTGTCAGGAGGTATGTGAACAATATGAATGAATAGTTCACATTAATCTTCAAATTTCTCAGTTTTTAAATAATACTTGATTAATAATTTAAAAAATGCATAGAAATGTAATTTCCTTATAATTTTTTAATAGTCTTTACTATCAGAAGAGCTAAATAATTCTCATAACTTTCACACCATGTTCACCAAACAGATTTTACCAAAGTGAGCACAAAGTCACGCCTGAGATTACCGCTGTGTCTGAATTCATGGCCTCCCAGCTGGGCAGTGATTGCTCAGGTGACAAGGACCAAATTTTTCTGACTCTTAGGGTATGTAGATTTCACTCTTTGTGTCCGTCGCCATTTTCTTTCTCTCTACCCATCTCTTCTGGGATACCCGAAGGACTCTTAACATAAAAAGGCTGAATACCTGCTGGTTTGGATTTTGTAGGTCTTGGGGAACATGGGAGAAGCTATTGAGGCAGCCAGTCCTAACCTGAAAAATGTGCTCCTGAACTGTATAAGTCAAACCTCTGCAGCCCTTTCTGTCCAACAAGCTGCCATCCAGGCCTTCAGACAAATGACAGTCGGTGAGGAGGTAACCAGGATCTGTTGTCCTCATGGCCATTTCAATAAATCATGTTAATGATACAATAAAGTATGTTCATTACATAACAGACATCGTGCGTCTCCCCACTAGGTTCGGCGCAGTCTCCTGAGGGTGGTATTGGATGGTGCAAGCCCCTTGCAGAAACGACTGGCTGCCTATCTGATACTTATGAAGAATCCAGAACCAGCCGATCTAACTACAGTTATTAAGGCTTTGCCCAGAGAGCAGGATCCACAGGCCAAGAGCTTTATTGCCTCCCACTTGTCCAACATCTTGATTTCACAAGACCCTGCATCTGAAGAGTATGTATATAAAACAACACAATATTTGTTTAAGAAAACTAAAATCACAGTTTTTCATTCCTGTTGTGACCATTACTTCCTCTCTGATCCATACAGCATTAAACACATGATTAAAGATGCCTTACAGGGCAGTGACTTGCCCATTGCCCAAGACTTCAGAAAATTGTCACAGAACTATAAAATGGGTGTCATGCAAGGAAACACAATCTTTGACTCCACTGGTTACATGCCCAAGGAGGTCATGCTGGAGACAACTTTGAAGGCTTTTGGGTATCATCTTGACGTGTTTGAGGTGAAAAAGACACACAAACAGCTTTAACTTATTGGTCTAGACCAGTCCGGCCATGTATTTAGACAATGTGCAGGTGTATCTAACAATGTAATCAAATCTAATAATGTAATCAAATCTAATAATGTACACTTACGATCTTATTGTATACTTTAAGGTTGGAATGCAGGGAAAAGGATTTGAACCGAGCATTGAAGCTTTGTTTGGACAAAATGGTTTCTTTCCTGACATTATCCTGAAGACCATGTATTGGGCTGAAAACAAAATGCCAGAAAAGGTCAATGAAGTTTTGAAAAGCTGGATGCCACTCCAGAATGAGAAAATGAAGAGACAGGTATTCCACAAATAGAGCTGTACTTAATCCCAAAGCAATGGTCAATTAAACATTCTAGTTAGAAGCTGTTGCATGGATAGATGGATGGATGGATACAGAAGGCTGTATACATTCTTTTTTTCTCAATTTGATTTCTGTAGGTTCCCCAAAACATTATTGATGAAATTGAGCGTAAATTCGACAAACTGCTGAATGAACTGAGGACTCAGCAGTCCCCTGAAGCCATGGCATACCTGAGGATCATGGGAACTGAACTAGGATACATAAAGACCAGTGAGATAAAAGACATCACCCGATCTGCAGACATGCTTGTGGACAAAATCCTTAGGATGTTCCCAAAAAATGTACTTGCAAGTTTTTTTCTTTTAATTGCAAAATGTCACAAAATTTTCTGAAACTCATTTCATTGCTGCACACAAATAGTAATGAAAACTAAATAGTCAACCATAATTCCCTCTGTTTTCCTCTTAGTTTATGAAGTCTTTAGTGTCCAGCACAGACAATGAGATTTTTGCTCACTACATCTTCATGGACAACAAGTTTTCTTTACCTACTGCTGCTGGATTCCCACTTAAGTTCTCCCTTTCGGCTACATTTGCCCCTGGAGCTATAGGAGGTCTCCGTATGGTACCCATGGTGGTAAATATCCCAGACATCATTCAAATTAAATAATGATAGTTCATAAAATAAATATCAAGATAATGTTTGATTTTCTTCTCTGCCAACAGCATGAATTGTCATTCAGGCCATCCGTAGGAGTGGAATTCATTACTCAGATGGGTATCCATGTTCCTGAGTTTATTCTCTCAAGCATTGACATGCACACCACCATGTATCATGAGAGTAAAATGAACACACGGCTTTCTGTGACCAACAACCAAATCAAGCTGGCCTTCCCTGCCCCTCAGGACACAACCAAGCTCTTCAGCATTAGGCATGGACTTTTTCAGTTTATTTCCATACGCTAACACTGTGTGTTGGTTTGTGTCAGAAACTGAATAAATTAATTGTTTATTTATGTTCTCCATCGACTGCAGCAACAAACTGTTGTCGGTGACCTCAACTGGGACTTTGACAATATCTCCATCAGCTGCTGGTAGAATTGAATCTACAGAGTGCCAGCCATTATTCTCTGGTGTAAATTACTGCACTTCATTTCAGTATGCTGACACTGGTTCATCTAGTGATGTTCCCTACTTCCCCCTCACTGGAGAATCTAAGTAAGAGCTCTTTTTGGAACACTGAGATCTCAGATGTATACATATGAGTGTTGATTCAGAACTTCTAAAAAGTTGGGTTAAAATTAAGATGTGCATTATTCCAGGTTTGCGCTGGAGGTTCAGCCCACTGATGACATCACCGAATATACTGCCACCATTACCTATGAAACGGGAAAAGATGGAAGTCAGAAGGTGGACACTCTGAAGATGACTCTAAAGGCAGAGGGTATGGGAGTCATCTAATAGAGAATGGTGATTAAGACAATAAGACAATGAACAACACTAAAGTCAACTTATCTTGTCCCAGGTACTCAGCCATCTGAGGCCATAGCTACTCTGAAATACAACAGAAATAAGAATATTCTATCTACTGACATCCAGATCCCTGACTATGATGTAGAGGCTGGAATTAGGTTAAGTGTCACTGACAGCAATGCCAGAAAGAAAGGGGTTCACAGCATTACCATTGACATTATCAACAAGAACGTGCCTCAGCTCTCTCTGATTGGCCGCACAAAGTAGGTCCACAATCATCCACCCCTTTTCAAGTATTCGGTTTCCTCATGTCTTCAGCGTGTCTCGATGATTTTTGATTTTCATATGTGCAGACTTGAGGGAATGAAAGATGGTCTGGTGCAGCTCCAGTTTATCATTCCTGCTCTGAAGACCGAGGCTGCGCTCACTGCCACCATGATGAATGCTGAAGAAATGATCCTGGACATTAATAGTTCCATTAAAGTCTCAGAGACTTCCTCTTCGCAGAAAGTCATCTTCAGATACGGTATACTTTTGTATTAGTCACATCAGTTTAAGGATATGGTTCTGTTTTTATCTTTATTGGCATGACGTGTCATATTATAGTACATATACATTTCAGATTAGTTGGAATGAATTCTACAAGGAAGGCAGCACAGTGGTCCAGTGGGTAGCACATATCTCTGGGGCAAGGGTTCAAGTCTCTGCCCTGGCACTATGTGTGTGGAGTTTGAATGTTGTCTCCACGTCGTTGTGGGGTTGCTTCCAGGTATTCTGCACACACCCCCCCGCCCCCCACCACCCAGTCCAAAAATATGCTAAGATTATTTGAAGCTGCCAAATTGTCCATAGCTATGAAGGGAGAATGTGTGTGCCCTGCAATGGGTCGGCACCCTATCGTGGGTTGTTTCCTGCCTTGTGCCCATAGCTACTAGGATAGGCTCCAGAGCCCCATGACCCTGCATAGGACAAGTTAATGCAGAAGATGGATGAATGGAATTTCACAAAACAAATTTCCAATTCTCTGAGCTGATGTTCTTTTCCTGATGCTTAATGCACTTCTTTCATGTACTAAATTGTTAAAGGCCTTGGAAAATACGTATATACAGTATCAATCGTCTGGACATATCTGCTTTTAATGCATTTGTCTCTATTTTAACGGTGTTATTCACCTTCTAATGAAAGGCCGTGAGGCAATGAAATAATACATATCAAATATTGCAACCACAAAGAGAAGTGTTCAATATCTCAAATTTTCTTCTCTTCAAAATAGCCCCCTTTTGCTTCAATGACAGTATTGCAGACTCTTGGCATTCTTTCAACCAGCTTCCAAACATAGCCACCTGGTAGGTTTCTCCAATAGTCCAGAAGGAGTTTCCACAAGTTCTAGGCACAAGTTGGCTACCTTGATCTTACACTTCCATCTAACTCATCCAAACTAGCTCTACAGGGTTTTGGTCTGGTAGTTATGGGGGCTAGGTCATCTGTCACAACACTCCATTCTTTTTCCCCTGAGGTAATATTTCCTACTTAACCTCAAGGGTCTTTATTTTGGAAAACAAATGATTTTCAGTTGGTGTGTCCAGACTTTATATATATGTATGAGCTTCCAGATAATTTTTGGTTCAGACCAAGCAAGTGTTGTAAGGCAGTTCATTTTGTTTTTTCAGATCTACAAAAGCCAATTTGATGTATTTGTGTGATGTGTTGGAATGATGCAGCTATTTTGTTTCACTGGTAGATGGTAGCAGAGCTGAGGTTGAACTTGTGTCTGATGTGGACTCTGAAGTACAAGATTACTTCCCCGACATTGAAGTATATCAGGAGTTCATCGATCACATTTTGGACCAGAAAGTGGCTAAGACTGACATGAAACTACGCCATATAATATCAAAATCTTATGAGGTGAAAAGGGAATTTGTATGTGTGTGTGGGTTACATGTATATTACCTCATGGGGACCAAATTTCCCCACAATGTGATAAAAACCTGTTATTTTGACACTGTGGGGAGCACCTTTTCGGTCCCCACAAGGGGAAACTCAATTTTAAGTGTAACTGCAGTCAAAAAACTAAAAATTCCAAAAGTCTTGTATTTTTGGTTACTTACGGTTAAGGTTAAACTGTTGGAATTAGGGTTTTGCCTGTAGAAATTAATGGACGGTCTGCACAAAGATATGAATAGAAACGTGTGTGTGCGTTTAATAATAATAGTAACAATAATAACAATTAGATACTTTATTGATCCCTGTGAGGAAATTCTGTTTCTGTTCTCTGTAGATGAGAGCAAGCTGGCCGCAAAGGGCAGCCACCCATAACAGGACCCAGGGAGTGGGAGGTTAAGGGCCTTGCTCAAGGACCCGCAAATGTGCCGAGGCTGATTTTACGTAGACTAAATTAAATCAATTATATACATTGACTAAAATTCCTTTTACAGGCTGGCCACATCTGGCTAAGAAAGGTAGCACCCAAAGTTCCACACATGGCGCTCCTGAATATGCCAGAATTCACCTTGCCTTCTTTGCCTGAGAAATTATTCCTGAAAGTGTAAGTATTTGACCTGCATGAAATTATTTGCGCATTCATGGTAGTGAGAAGGAGATTGTATAATGTAATTTTTCATATGATCTCATAATCATTTCATATTAGCCATGAACCACTAGTTAATGATTGTTAATGGCTATTCGTGATATATATGTTTCTTTTCCCTAACAGTAAAAGCAAATTTAGTTGGAACTTCCACAAAGACCGGTATACTGTCTCCATCCCCTTGCCTTTTGGTGGAAAATCTTCCAGGCATCTGAACTTGCCTGAAAGAATTAGTGTCCCTCGCCTGTCCATTCCTCAAATCGGTCTGGAGGTCCCTTCCACAGAAGTCAGAATCCCCATCTTCCACATTCCTGAGAGTTATGAACTCAATCTGCCCCTAAATGATATGATTGAGTTCTCTACCATGGTGAAAAGCAACTTCTATAACTGGGAGGGCTCTCTCTCTGCTGGCAAAGATACAGAAAAAAGTTATTTTGCTAAGTTTAAAGCAATGGCTGATTGCCCTCTTGAACTCCTATCTTATTCAGTTGGAGGTATGTGCCTTAAATATTCCATGAATTACCCATCATTAAAATGTCACAACAAGATTGCAAAAAAATTTGCATTACGTAATAATTTTATAAATTTTATTAATCTTTTAATTGTCCTTTCTGTTTACATCTTTACTTAGGTGGTGCAGAACTTAGCCTCGGTTCAGCTGTGGCAACGTCTAATGTGGACTTTTCTCTGACCCACAATCTTATCAACATCAATTATAATGTAGTTTCAAGTATTGTTGTTTTTTACATGCTTCACATGCAAAAAATTTCCACTCTCAAAGCTTCAAGCCCACTTGGTCTGGAGACTTCAGTATACTACACTTATGAGGCTAGGATAGACCACAGTCAGATAACTGAAAGGAGCAATACATCAGGACACATAATGGTTGGCTCTTACCATGGTAACATTTTCCACGTATATTCTGGAAGAATGGATACCTCAGAAAAGCAGGGAAGTGCAGAGTCAACATTGACCATTTCCTCAGATGTCCTCCAAGCTCAAAACAGGATTGTTGCACTCTATGATGATGGCAAGATTGCCATCATATCCACCACAAACACACCCAATGGTGCTATGGAGCACACGTTAGAGTTTAGGCTCAGTGACACCCATTTATCTCTAAAATCCAATGCTGTCGCCAAGGTCCTTTACGCAACAGTCCGCAACCAAGCTGAACTTGTCGTCTCACATGAGGCCATTAGCATCAAACTGGAGTCTCATGCATATGGCACACGCAAGCATGCAGTCTCTCTGATTTCTGGTTCCCTCAGTGAAAATGGCTTAGAAGTGCAAACGGATAACTCAATTAATTTTGACAACAGTCTTGACACCCATAACGCCTCCTTAACAATCAACTTGGACAGGCTGGCCTTCCGTAGCAACACAAATCTTCAGAATAACCTCCTGACCTTCAAAAATATAATGAAAGGTGGAATTAACAGCTCTGGAACAACTCTATCTGTATGGTCCAAGGGTTCAGTTCAGGATATGAAGACAGAAAGCACTAACATGCTGTCCCTAACTTTCACAACCTTAGTGTTGCAGTCCAAGACTGAAAATTTTATAGGCAAAAGCAGTTTCTACAAGCACAACATTGAAGTTGACATGAAGCCATTCACTGGAGTTGTGGTAATGAACAATAATCTTAAACTTCTGGATGTAAACTTCCTTCATGATGGGCAGTTTAAGCTTGAACCTTTTAAGATGGATCTGTCTGGTAACCTAAAGGGACTCATTGGAGAAGAGAACATTATGCATAGGTATGAATTCAGTTTTTCTGACTTGAAGCTTAGTGCGAAGAGCAGAACTAATGGAAACATGCTGGGTGCTCATATAAACTACATTTCTGACATGGAGGTAACACGACTGTCTGCAAGGCTTAATAGTGAAGTCAGCTTCAAATCAGTACCTCTCTATATCACAGGCACTGTCCATACCCTTGTTCAGCCATTCATTATCAGTGCAGATGTCATCATAAATTCTAACGGTAATCTTGAGCTGTATGGAATACACACAAGTCAGCTTTACAGCAAGTTGGCCTTCAAAGCAGAGCCTCTGGGAGTTGTATGTTCACATGACCTTAGAGCCTCCACTACCCATCAACTGGATGATATCACTTCAATTAATACCCAGTTGGACCACAAAATTGACACATTGTTGAATCCTCAGGAGCAAAGAGGAATGTGGAAAGCGAAATCTAAGTTAAACAACCATGCATTCAATCAGGAAATTAGTGCTTACAACAACCATGAAAGAATGGGAATAGAGATGTCAGGAAGAATTACCAGTCCTTTCTTGAATGAGCCCGATACAGAGAATCAAGAACTCAGTATTTCTGGCTACCTCAAGTATGACAAGACGGGTGACAGCCATGTTCTTGAATTACCTTTCATCATAAGTCTGTCTGGAATTTTTGAGCACTTAACATCTAACGTTGTGAGTCTTCTAGAGTCCTTTCAACAGTACATCAAAAATGAAGAATTTAGGACCAAAATACAAAATATGTTTAAGTCTGTTAGTTATTATGTACAGGAGTATGATCTGGACAGTAAGATCATTATTATTAAAGAGAAATTGATTGCCCTCTCAAGAGAGTATCCTGTCACTTTGGAAAATTTGGAAAGTTTCCTGGAGAACCTAATGACAAGCATAGAAAGACTTCTGAGTTACCTACAGATCTGGGTTCAAAGTTTTGCAGCACTTTTGTTGGACACCTTAGAGAACGGAACCTTGCGTGACTCCATAAATCACTTTTTCCAAATTATTGGAAATGAAATGAGGATAATTGATGCTCGATATAAGATCAGTTCCATAATTGTCAGAATCATCAATGCTTTTCAAGAAATCATACGTTCACAATATCTGGATGGCAACTTTGCCAGGTATCAGTATCTTGACGGCAAATACGAAATCAGAGCTAATCTTCTGAAGAAGCTTGATGAACTGAAACAGAAAGTGGAGAGGTTTGACATCATGCAGCTCATTCAGGAATTTAACAATGTTGGAGAGTATGTGGAAAATTTAGTTTCTCAAATTCCCATAGAAATCATCAAAATGGCTAAGAACATCAAGCAAGTGATCATCAGTTTTATGGAAGAATATGATATAAAGGGAACAATTAATCAGGCATATACTGTACTGCATGAAATGTTTATCAGGTATGAAGTTGACAAGAAAATAGAACTGTTCTTGAATAAAGTCATGGAAATCATCAAATTCGAAATCAACAAAGCACTTGATACTCTAAAGCACATTGACCGCCTAACCCTTTATAACCAAGCCATTCATGGTCTGGATAATGCAGTTAGCGATCTGATGGAAACTGATTTCAGAGAAATGACTGGCCAACTGAATGAGCAAATTGACTATATTGTGAACAAGATGAAGTCAGTGGACTTGATCCATGATGAAGTTAAATTTCCAACCTTTGGCAAGCTCTATAGCCAGATTAGATTTAATTCCCCATATTATAACCTCATAACGAACGCTGAGCTCCTTAATTCCACCACTAGTTCAGTAACACCACAGTTTACAGCTTTACTAAATTCTGAAGCTTCATCAGCTTTGGAGGTCCTGGACTACACATTGAATGCCGCTGCATTTCTTGCAATACCAAAAATGAATCATCTTATCATAAATGAGAACTTCAAGATCAATCACCTAGCCTTTTCAGTGGACCACCAGAGTTCTATTACAATTCATGGCATATCTGCTCAGGCTTCAGCTAAGACAACTGCCACAGCAAACACAGAACCCTTCACTGCTGAATTTGTCAACAATGTATTCCTTGCTTTGGACAGTGAAATATCAATGACTGTCAATAACACCTATACTCACAAGCTGAACGTGCCTGATGTTGCAGTCTCCAGCCGAGCCAGTGGAACTCAGAGAGTATCTGCAAATCTGGAATCTGGGACTTTCAACATAAAGATTAACAATAAGGGCAATGGGAAGTGGACCTTCGAGGAATACTCAGAAGAAGATTCTCATCAGAGCGACATAACATTCACCACAGATATTAGAACTGCTAAGTTTAACGTAGAAGCCAGCACAAATATCCAGGATCTGAAAGTGAAACAAAAATTAAATGTTGACTCTATCATGCTAGGATCCTTTAACATTAATGGACTTGCTGAGATAGAATCGCCCTTCATTAAAAATAGCATTGTCAAACTTCACGGAAATGTCGATATGGGGGATGTAAGTGTAAAACTGGATGTTTCCCATACCACAGAACTCCTTGGAACTGTCACTGGAACTATATCCAATTCAGTCTTTTTTTTTGCTCATCCAGAAGAGCTTGTTTTTGATTTCCTGAACAAACAAAACACGAAGATCAGTCTCCCAATACGATTAACTGCAAAGATTGACCTTCAGAATGATTATTCTTTCATTCTTAAGAATGGAGTGCAGCAGGCTAGCTGGGTTAGTTTAGCTCGCTTCAACCAGTACAAGTACTTCCATAACTTCACTATGAACAACAACAACAAGGATGCTGGCATTTATGCCAAGATAAATGGTGATGCTAATCTTGACTTTTTGGATGTTCCAATTACCATTCCATCAGTAAATATGCTGCTGTATAGAACCCAGTCTTTTGAAAAAGTTTCATTGTGGAAACATACTGGCCTGATGAACTTACTGACTACGCCTCAACAGTCACTTAACATGGATTATAGGCTTTTATATCGTAAGACACAGGATTCTGAGAATTGCTTTGGAAACCTAACTTCAGATCTTTCATTTAAGACAGCGATAATTACACTGAATGTCAATACAGCCCTGTATAAGCAAAATGACATTGTGGCACGAATTGTGGCTTCATCAACCTCTGTGTTTGAGGCCCTGAAAGGCAAACTTCTTGGTAACATTAACCTGACCACAAAGAAACTGATGAAACTAGCCACTGCTTTGTCAGCTGAGAGCAAGAATTTTGAAGCCATCCACAACAGCGTAGTCAGCCGTACCAAAAAAGGTATGGATGTCTCCATGTCTACTATTACAAAGGTTAACGTCCCTATCATAAACCTTGAATTCAACCAGGAACTTACCGGAAACAGTAAAGCTACCCCTAAAGCAGTTTCCAAACTGAAGTTGAAGTACAGCTTTAATCTGCCCCTAATCAATGCCGTTGGAAAGGGAGATATTAGCCATAATTTCAATCTGGAAGGAATGATGAGGGACATCTCTCTGGAGACAACGACTAAAGGAAAAATTGATGGAACCATTAGCCCAAATATTAAGTTCAATAGTGTCATAAACAACGATGCTAATACATTCATGAATGCTGATGGGTTGCGGTCCTCCATGAAGACTAATGTCATCTTCCAAGTTAACCAGGAAGACCACAAAACATGGGATATGGACATGAAACAGGATATAGCACTGGATGTATCTCCGAATCGCGTGTACGCTGTGCTAACATACACCAATGACAACAAGGCCAACCTGCTATTCTTAAATACGAAGGGCAAACACATAGCTAAGGCAACACTTGATCTTTCTCCACTGACGTCACTAATAGGAAAGATGCATATTGATATGTCACAGCCAACCAATTTGGGTGAGGGCCATCTCTTTCAAGATTTAGTTATTGAAGTCACTCCTTGGAAGCAGAATTTTAGCTGGGAAGGCAGTGAGAAACTCACATCGGTGTCTCATGTCCATAAACTTCTTCTTTCCAATAATATGGCAGAACAGAAAATGGAGGTGAGCAGTTCCTGGGATGGTCACGTTGCTTTCCTAAAGGCAATAACCCTACCCATCTACCAGAAGAATCTATGGGAAGTGCTTAAATTTGACCAGGTCACTAGTGCAGAAAATCTGCAGTTCCTAAAATTCTCCTCTAACGTGGTGCACACCAAGAGCGAGGGCGAATTTGGGCTTAATGAAATGTCTGCCAGTGCAACACTTTCCTCTCCCATTTATACCACCACATGGACTACAAGACTAGACAATCAGGCTACTAAATTCATTGCTTCACTTAAATCTTCCTGCACTTCAACTCTGGTCTTCCTAGAGTTTGATCTAGATGGTAAGTTTAGAATAATCTCTGACAGGTTTTTCATACAGTGAACTTCATGCACTGTTGTCGGCATGAATTGGTACGAGACCTTGATCCAATTCAGTTATATTTAACCCGTTCTCTGTTGTAGCCACTGCTACTGCTAGTTTTGAGGACAACACCGTGGGACTGAGTGGCACAGGTACCTTCAGACATGATGACCTAAACATTGAGTGGCAGCACATGTACACCCATCCTCTGAGGTAACACTGCATTCACTTCATTTTCAATAAAATTTCAATATAGAAATCTGAACTATAAAGTGCATTTTACTGTAGATTTTATACAATGGCTTTCATATCTTTTTTCAAGGATGAAGCGCCATGTGGCTTCTGATGCAAGGTAAGTATAACAATAATACTGTCTATGAACTATTTATTTTTAATGCTGGATACCCCAGAAAAAATTACATATTGTTAATTCCCTTTTCAGCACGTCCCACCACACCCTAACTGTCGATATCACCAGCCCCACATTCACCAACTTAAAAATCCACTATGCATCCCAAGACAATAGCATCAATGCAGGCATTTCTAGTTCGACATGTGGATTACTTGGTTTTAGGCTGGAGAAAAGGACTCCTTCGCAGATTTCTGGCGTACTATATAGCCAATACCCGGTAAGGGTTTTTTTTAGCTCTTCAAATGATTCTTTGTTGTTTTAAAGAATTAAGGCTATATTTTAATAAATGCACTGTAATTTCCCCTTATTAACACAGATAGGATTGTTGTCATTCATGCATTTCATTGATCTCATTATACCATATACACTACATTCACTTCTCTTCGCTTTGCTAATCATATAAATTATATGTTGTTTCCTTATTTTCTACAGAATGCACCTGAGAATGATATTGACATCCTGAGTATCAGGATGTCCCTAAAAAATCCAATGAGGGTGAATCTTCAGACATCTTGGAACATGAGGCCTGTCGATGACATGACCTCAGGGCTGGTAGACAAGGTGCCTGTTATTACTGCCTTGTTTGCTAATTTTGTAAATAAGTACCACAAAAGCCTTTTTGGGATGGACATCGAGAGCACTGCAGAGGAGCTGAAGGGGACTGTCTACGGTAGCATAGAGGAAGCTTACCGCAGGGTTACTAATGAAATGCCCCAATCCCCCGACATGACTCGTTTGTCTGTCATATTCAGAAAAGTGGTCAGACGGTGTAACAAGAAAATGCAGGCTGTTTTTGACTCAGCACACTTGGCCCTGAGTGAAACCTACGTCCAGCTGCCTGGGCTTAATGAAACACTCACTGTTCCACAGCTCTGGGAAAGGGCTGTTGACTCAATCTTCCAGGTCGTGAAAATGTATCTGCACTTTCTGGGTGCCATTACCAGCCACTTTAATGACATCAAGGTGGTATTGCCCTTCACGAACAATGTCATCACATGGAAAGAATACCAAGAAGCTTTTGAGGAAGAATTCATCGCCATGATGGAGAGCAACATGAAAATCCTTGATTTGACCACATTTAGAGATTTCTTTTATGTCATATTTGAGGCAGTAGAACATATTTTTGGCAACCTGATATCTGAATATTTGGATCCTTTTGCGGATACTTTCAGTAAATTCTACTCCGAAGCCCTGATCTTTGTCAAAACTAACGTGGAGGATGTTCAAGCTGAGATGAACATGGATCAGTTAAATAAGGTTCTTCAGGACATGATCACTGCTGTTACTGTGCACCTAAGTGTATTTGGCACTGAGGTTATCCATGCTTTACAACAACTAGCCTTTGAAGACATGCAGACATATATGCATATAAGTAACAACAATATGGAAATCGATATTCCTCTTCGATTCATTCACTGAAATGGAATTGGTGAACAAACAGTGATTCTGTTAAACACTACCATCTGGGTGGGAGAGTTGCTCATTATGATTAACATCACTCATATACAAACACTTAAGTCATAGGTATTTTTGACAGTTAATCACATGCTTATGTGGACATATACCTTGTGGTTTCACTTATTGACTGGTAGGTCCACTGTGTTTATCACGTTTTAAGAAATATAATTTCCTTATTGACTGCTTCTTGCCATAATGCTTTTCCCATATGAAATGTACTGGATGGAGACATTCAATAAAGAGGGTGTGATGCCCAAAGTATGATTCATCTCATTTCCCCTTTAACAAAATACAACATCATATTGCACTGAACAAGCAGAACCCACTGGAGTTAAAGACATTAGGTGTGGTGAGTTTGTAAATGGACTAGGTTTGCCTCATCGGCTGGACATATGGGTTAAAAAAAAACTACAAAAAGCTCAAGGAAATTATAATTATAAAATGGACCAAAAGTTTATTAAAAAAAGCAGTTTAAAAAAAAAATCCGTAAAGTTGAAGTTAAATCTGCACCAAAATATACCCGACACTAGGCCAATGATAAATCGCAACATATAGATGATATCACGCCTTTTGCTCTATTGAAACACATTTAAACAAACAAAAGCCTAAGAAGTAAGAATTGCTGTTGTTAAAATCTCCCTAAAAGCCACTCACACTGGTCAATTCGGATTTGGGTGGTGCTGAGGTATCACCCACCCCATGGCTGCACTCAGGTTCTTCTCCCTGACGTGGTTCGCAGTGTGGTGGGTGTAATCAGCGTGCGCTGTTTACCTCTATACATGTAAATGTAGAATGGGAAGTCTCACGCCAGCCAGCCAATGCTGTGTTTCTCAAATGTTTTTAATAAATGAATTGACAAAATTTGCTATCTGCTGCTCTGGGGAGGGGGGGGGGAGTGCAGCAAAATGTCGCCTAGGGCGCAGGAACTATAGATATGGCCCTGCTTTACGGCATGTTTAACTAAACAGAAGTTTTAGAAATGTACTGTAATTTGAGTTGGAAATTGTTAGGGGGTTCTTGAATTTGTTACCACTAGGTGGTACTGTCGTAAAACATGACGTGATATTAACTTTATTCATAAGTAGATCGTGTAAAAGTCGGTTCCGTATTGCTACCCCATAGTCAGAAAAATATTCAAATGAGAGAACATATCAAAGTATATATAGATCTCCAACACGCTTTACGGTTTATGCCTTATGGTATCTGACCGACTTCAAAAAGTCAGGTAACCGGGTTTAACTGTATTTATTGGTTTCGCCTAGTGTGCTTGGGTTAGTCCCCCTTTCCCCAGTAACTCCATTTTAAAACTCCAGCCCTAAAATGTGTAGTATCGGTGTGTGTCTGATATATTGTATGTTTATTTTCGTTTTCATCAAAACAGCTGTTGAATCCGTATGTTTGCGGTCGCAAGATGATATTGTGCAAAATCTTCGTCTACTTCAAGTTAACTCTAATTTCAACGCAGCAGTACACGTATAAATCACAATGCCGTACAATGCGTTTGTAGAAATCCCCCTTAAACAGCGAAATGGTCAGTTCTCTTTCAGGAAGCATCGATGTGTCCTACGTGGAAAGTCAGAAACACCGCCTGCTCTCTGGGGCGGCGCCCACTTGTAGCAACACCATGATGAAACTGCGATCTAAAATTAGCCCTATTACATATATTACCTAATATACAACTGCCTTGGGATACGAAATGTGTTACAGCAAGGGAGTAGATTTGGGTATGGACGGTAGGGGCATGTCCCTGCCAATATTGTGGGAGTACTAAATTGTCCCTACCAATATTTTTAGTGACCTCCAAAATTCACGTTAATCCTCAGAGTATAATTAAAGGCAAAACGTTTCTATGGAGACAGATTTATGTCTAAAGTAACCGTACTTAAAAAATGAACTGCAAATCCGAAACCATATTTGTTTATCTGTAACTTGACCTGTAAGCAAAGATTTTGCAAAATACATTTCTACTGTGACATTTACAACAACAGATTCACACAATGCACGTTCAGTTCGCACTGCACGTGTCGCACTCTAGGTTTACAGATTATTATTTTACGAGAGCAGTTCGGACAGTTTGTAGCCGGTAATGTACAATCGATTCGTAGGCGTAGGTAGATAAATTTACATCTAAAATAATCGTACTTACATGTTACAACAGTCTCGTTATTTTATGAAATTTAAATCCATTTAGTTTCACGAGTACGATTCTGATATTACAATGTACCAGTTTATGATGTTCAAGGTGAGTATGCAACTAAAGTACTACGTCGACGAATCGCTAGTTACTTGTGGAAAGTTACTTTGCCAGTGGCCAGTGGGTTGTGACAAGACAATCAGTGATTTAGGATTTGCAATACATTTTTTACTTACGACTACTTACGACGCACATCTTCTCCCGCTTTCAGCCCAGCCAGCCCCCTCAGCTCTCCGGAGCTCTCCATTTGCCTTATTGATTACACTGACATTATTCTTTTTGTCAAAACCCATTGGCCACTGGCAACGTAACTTTCCCTCCCTTAACTAGCGATTCGTGAATGTAGTGTTGAAGTTGTAAATGTGTAATCGCAACCTAAATATCATAAACAGAGCAATTAGGATGCGTAAATGTAGAATGAGCATTGCACTCGTGAAACTTAGGCGGTGGGTATAGGCACACATTTACAGCTCTGGATATGGGTTTGCGTTTGCTCACACGGTGACAAGGCGAGCTTCATTCGCGTTTACATTCAACATTCACTTAAGGGGAGAATCAGAAAGTGAGTTTGTAATAGCTTTTATGAGAGTGCTGAGGATTAAACATTAACGTCGATCCGGCAACTACCTAGTTCACTAGATTTATAGGCAAAATCCTGCTGTATAATCCATGCGTGCCTTATTTAAACACTTACACAGTCCTTAATCCAATTTTACAATAGTAGCGCACTAAACCGGTCGTAACAGACCGGGTTTTAAAGCCGGCATTTTGTCTATTTACAGGATAAAAAGAAATATGCCATCGTCCCTTCTCTGATGTATAATGGTACTTATAAATTGAGAAAATTGCAGTTTTGAAAGTGCATTAAGATGTTTTAATGTTTTGAAATGCTTTCAAAGTTGAGTTGTCGAGCGATCATAGGCCTGTTTCCCAGCGCAGATCCGGAAACGGATGTCATGTGCCTGAGAGGACAGAGGCAGCTGCAAGCAGTGGCATAGCTACAAATTCTGGGCCCCCTGCCAAAATGGACCCCCCCTGTAAGCTTATATTTGAGGGGCCTATAAAGTGCTGGGCCCCCTGTATCTTCCAGGTTATCCCTGCATCAGGAGGGACATCATCATCTTATGCTGATCCATTTCTGCCTTCTGTACCTACATATCTGACACTTTTTTGTAAAAGCAACAGTTTTTCCCTTGATGGATATCTTGCAGTATCTATTCCAGTTAAGTACACTGCTCTAGGGTACCATATCAGAGCCCAGTGGTGTCAGAAGGAGCTTGAGAATACGTGTTAACAAATTTGCCGGGGGTATCATGATCATCTGGATGAGATGTAAGAAAGATTTTAAAATAATAAGGAATTCATCATTTAAAATAAGACTAACTCTGTTCAGGGTTAGTTTCACAGCTAAACATAACTTTAAAAAAACTAATCCATATTATGAGCTGATTTTGTCAGATTCAGGATAATCTTTGTTATATATCAGTATGTATTTATCTCTGCATCCACAATGAATTGGCCTCAGTAACATGCAGATTCATAATTTAAGATAAGAATCGTGCTCTAATTTATTTATTAGGAAGGGGGGGTGGTCTGCTGATTTAGGGGGGATACGTCCCCCGCCTCTGTCAGAGCCCTTCAGAGAAGTCAGGCAACAGTCTGGTTTTATAAGCAGAGCAGAAGATACCTGTGGACAGGAGCCATCAGAGAGGTCGAATGTCAAAGAGGAGTTGGATGTCCTTCATGCGAACCTAGGGCAGTATGTCTGCAGTAAGCGGTGAAGGGCGTACGGCACAGTCAGTGCGCTGCTGACAACACGCTGAAAGGTGCACCTTTCCTGTTTAGGTGGTAACTGGGTCAAGAAGGTGTGATCTTTTGCGCAATTAAAAATGCAAAAACAGTAGTAGCTGAGCTTTTCAATTATCACCTTACATCTAATCTCCTGCAGCCGTTCTTGTGACATTATAACTAAAATAAAAGCTGTCTCACACATGTAATACACACCCTTCTAATACACACACCAGATGAAGGAGACTGCCACTGTTGTATTATTAAGCAAAGAACTTAAATTCATCTGTTCGTCTTCCATATTGCTTATTCAGAGCAGCTATCCCTGGAAACTCAAGTCTCAAGGCAGGGGACACACTCTTACACTAAAAGGTCAGGTGGAACAAGCAGGGTTGGGGGAAGTGAAATAATGTTTCCGTCATAAAAAACAAAATACAACGTAACAGTGTTTTAAACGTTTTTTCTTGGGTTTATCATTGTTTGTTATTCTAGTAATAAATAAGTTTCGAGTTTGAAACGATGACGGAATCATTATTTCATTATTTCAGACTATGCATGGTAAACCCCCTATCCCCCATTATGGAGTGATTTGTATCTAGCTAGTAAATAAGTCACCTCTGCTGAGCAACCACTCTGCTCAGGCACATGAGAAGGATATTTGGTGCAATGTTTCCAACACAGATGTAGCTCTGCAGGAATTGTGGAATTGCCCTGTGACATTTGAGGTCAGTGCTGACTGCTGGTTACTTCTTGGCAATCTCATTAAACCACGTAACAAGCATGAAGTAGCTTAACCTGGTTATCAATGAATAATTTAGGTAGCCTTGGTACCTGATTCTACAGGTGAATACTGGGAAATTGTTTAATTTGACCTTATAAGATGATAAGACATTATGTGCAAAATTATTACTATGAGAAGTAGATCATTGTATGTAGGCCTACACAAATAAACCAAGGTAGAAGTGGAATATTACACTGCGTTTGCCTTTGCAGAAATGATTGTAACCATACTGCTCTAAATTAGAATCACTTCTGACAGTTCAAGCATCCAAGTTGTCCCAACCTCAAACAGGATGCTTGTCTTTGTTTATTTACAATATTCCTGTGTGCATTTATTTTGCACAACCGAGCCCATACTCTGGATACTGGCTTATCTCCTACCAATCTGTTCCTTTTTCCACATTGCAACTCTGCATGGTTGTTTTAGGAACCTTTTTAATTAGACTACTTGTTGATCACTAAGTTTCCCTGGTTGTTGTGCCTTGCTTTTCCATCATGTGACAGCCACTGAAGTCAGGATGGTGAATCATTTTTAAATCACATGATAAGATGATGTATATTAAGGCTTTTATTGCGAGATGGGGGATTCCCTTTAGAGAGGTACAGGGATTGGACAGGAAAGGGTTTTTCACTTCAAATGGTGCTAAAGTTTTTTAAGAAATACAATCTAGGCGTGGGAGTCAGTGAAAACAATTCATGATGATGGGAGAGTGGACAGGCATCGGGATCTTTACAGGAGAGGCAAGAGAGAAAAATATATTTATAGTGCTAACAAAACAAGGAACAGGTTGACTGAATCAACACAATAGCCCTGGTTATATGCCTTCCCCTCTGGATACTGCCATGCCCCTCCCTCCCTTTCACACATTGCTAGCTGTGCGCACTTCACTATTAACGTTAAGCACAAACCGAGTAACAAAGCAAATCGCTTTGTTGTATGTTCACGCATGTTATATATTTAACATTCATTTCACTTTTATGAATGAATGGTGATTGTAATGAATCTCTCTGGAAAACGTCCAGAGAATAGTGTTCAAGTGATCTCAGCGCTATATACAGCCGTGGGAAAAATTAAAAAACCATAGAACAATTTTTTGTTTCACTCATTTCTCAATTTATGGCTTCTTCCTTGCTTTATGTGACTTCAGTCCTGCTTCTAGGAGCCTGATACGAACTCTCCTAGCAGTGCACTTCACACCAGCACTTAATGTTTCCCATTCCTTTTGAAGGTCACTTGATGTCATCTTCTGATTCAGTAGAAGCTGTTGGATAAGTTAATGGTCATTTCTAATATTAGAAAGTTGCTTCTGCCCTCTACTTGGCTGGTTTCTAGTTTTATTATATTTTATATATATATATATATATATACACACACACATTCTGATATAATATAATGCATTGCTCTTACAGAGCACAGCGATCTGGCGTCTAGAGTGAGATTTATCACAGTTTTCATTGTCATTGTTCTGCAGCGACAGCAAAGAGATTAATCTCCCAGTAAATTGGGATTTAGGGAAAAAAAAGTCATCAGACCAAATCACATGTTTTTGTCCGTACAGTAATTCATTGTAAGGACACAACGAAGTGAAGTGATGTGCAGGAATGCCAGTAATTGGGATATTTGGTCTCAAAAGGCAGGAATAAAGATTTTCCACATTTCATTCTATGTCTTGCGTTGGAAACCACACTATCACGTGCGGGCCCTCCAGAGAGGAACTGAACTGTCGGCTGGATTAATAATGCCCGTAGGTGATGGAAGCTCAGTCTATTCATCAGATGTTTCAATAAAAGTTCATATGTTGCTTTCATCCATTCACACACCAAGATCCAAGACTTACAGCTTTGAATATTTTCTGGTGGTTTAATGAGGCAGGGCAGTTTAGACCGGAAGGACAGGGCTGGCCTTTCTGTGAGGGAAACGTTTAACTGTGTCAGTTGTGCTGCAGAAATGACGCCCGGCTGGCTTGTGCTGAATTGAGCAAACTATGACTGTTAAAAAGGAGCAATTTCAGCTGAGGAAGGACAAAAGCAAGGCAGCTGGAGAACAGAGGCTTGACCTAAAGGGGTAGATTCCTTCTTTCAATTCAATTGATTTTTTAAAAGCCTTTGAAGACCTTCACCTTTCATATCTGGCTACATATTCTAGCCATGTACATAACAGCTATTTTCAAGATTTGTGAATAAATGATTTTGCATGGCTTCTCAGCCAGGATGACTCTTCTTAAAACACCTAGGCCTGGATACTAAGGAAAGTGTTTTTTCCCCAAGACTATAGCAGCAGAACCCAGGATTTATGGTTGCAATATTCTTGACAAATACTAAACTCTCACAGTGTTCTCTGGACACACCCATCAAGCCACATGACAAATCCCACTGTAAAAGCTGATATTTTGTAATCCAGTACATTGTTGTATTCCCGAATAGCAGTGTTTCCCAATCCGGTCCTTGGGGACCCACAGCCGGTCCACGTTTTCGCTCCCTCTCCCCTCCCTGCCAGACAGGCCATGTGGACTGTCTATGGGTCCCCGAGGACTGGATTGGGAAATACTGCTGTGTAGGTTAAAGTCAAAGTTAATATATGTATTTATTCGTTTATCCCTGGTGTGTCTCAGGTTGCTGATCCTGAAATTCCCCATATAATCAGAAAAACTGACAGTCTTATCTAAATGGTTTTGAACAGAAGCAAGAGGCTAAAGAGTTCTCTAACGAGTCATCATCTCTCTTATCACAAGCTGTTTTCCAGCTGATGAGAAACTGGCTGTTGGGTTTTGACAGAAACATCCCCATCCACACACACCCAGCCGCGATCTCAGGCTGCTGTGAATTTTATTTTTATTTGATTTATTTATTTTAATTTTTATTTATATCTGCAGATCCACATAGACATTACAGATCTATGTTTTCCTGCCCCTTGTTGGCATATTATCAAAGTCAACACGCTCTGAGTTGTACTTCCTGTGAATGTGTCATGTCCAGGTTATAATGACTGAACAGATTCCTGTACCTTTCATTGGATGGAAATAGCTTGCGTGTTTGTTCCACGGCAGTTGTCCAGTTTCATCAGCCTGCTGCAGTTGCATTAATGATCGCACACTAAATCTATATTCATCCACCTTGAGTAGGGTTATGGGTGGTCTAGACCAGACAGTATAGATATACCCTGGAGGGCATGTCAGTCTGTTATGGATAGTTACATTTTATTTGTTTGGTGGACACTTTCATCCAAAGACATGAACATCTTCTGACGTTTTTCCACTGGCATACAAGAACTGAGCCTTACCCAAGCCGTACCACGAAGAGAGGCTAGATACAGCACGGTTCCAGCTCGCTTCGGTGTTCCACTGCAGAAGGGACAGCTCGGTAAAGGCATTACTGAGTTTGGAGAGAGACAGTGAAGTAAAAGAGAAGAGATATTTATTTACTGTTCACACTGTACATCATGATTTAATATATGCTAATTTTCTAGCACATCTGTGAGAATTGTCATGTTATGCAATCATCAAATGGAATTAGCGTTTGCTTGCGTAAATTGCATTACAAATTCATTCCGTTTAGCTGATCTATAGTACTTTTTAAGTAGGAGGTTCATATTTTCAAGTTATCCAAGATATTCCCAGTTATCAGGAATGCATCAATACATTGCAATGTGTGATACTATTTATAATGAATAATATTTAGAATATACGCTTTTTCTTTCAGATAATCCACGTGCAGAACACTGATATCTCCATGCGTTTCGACCAGTCAGATGGTGGTGACCATCCAGCAACCAGCACAGATTGGACACACTTCCGGCCCTACAAATAAGCAGTCCATGGCAGCGTGAGTACAGCTCGGGTACGGCTCACATAGTTTACAATGGGAAACCGCCAGTTCACCGTATGGCTCGGTTCTCAGTAGCAGTGGACAAGCACCATTTGAGAAAGCAGGGCCACCCAGTCACTAGAGCAGGTGGGGCTTACTCAGGGACCCAACAGCAAAAGCACTCTGCTACCCCCAGGATTTGAACCAGTGACCTTCCAATCACAAGCACAACATCCTAACAGGCTGAACCACAATCTACTGCACACCGTCTGCAATTTAGACACTCCGATTAGCATAACTGTAGGTCTAAGAACTTCTGTAAGAAAGCAAAGCACCCAGAGGAAATCTACATAACACAGGCAGAAAAAAAACCACACCACACCCACAGCAAAGGTAAGATCTAAACCCCAAACCTGGCAGTGTGTGCTACCCACCAATATGCTTATTTAAAGTATACAAGTTTTCTCCAATCAATTAATATAGGCTTCTGCAAGACAATTGCAAAGATATTATAGTCTGACAGGAACAAAACTTTCAGCCGAGTCATAATGATGTTATTACCCTTATTAATTTGGTGCTCATTTACATATCATAGTAGTTGCCATGTGATTGCATTCTATTTATAATCAGCTATTCTCTGAGTGAAAATATAATGGCCCTTGTGAAAGATTTGAAATGATCATATCCCCATGCCGTGGGGATTTTATAAGAGGTGACCTACTGTACTAGCTTACCAGTACAGAGTGCTGTGCACAGTTCTGTTAACAGCTCAATAATAATGCTTTTCCCTGATATTAATACCCCAGTGCTGTGCCCTATATAAATTTTTCAGTGAGTGTAAATTTCATTTCAGCCACGGGGGAATTCTTGGCGCGCCAAAGCCTCTGTGTATTTCACTTTCTGTTTTGGGGAGGGCAGATGTTCACTCTTTGGTAAGTACCGCGGAGGTCCCCTCCATTGCTGCAGTGGTTATACATTCATGCTCGTGAGGATTTGCACTGGGTTCATTACAATTTAACTCATAGCGGTGTTTGGAGAAGCATATCTGCTATGCAAGTATTAGACATTTGCTACAGGTATTCATAGAAATATGTTTACTTTGATCATTTAAAAAATGTATCAGTTTAGTTTCAAAACACTGTATCTTCTATTACTTAATTGTTCAAGGAGTAAGAGTCTGAAATATTTATTTTTAAATTTGAAAAAAATGTGCTGTTTCTGTTTTTGTTACAGGAACTATTTGCCTCAACACAAATGAACTCCTGGGCACACACTATGTAGCACTATAGTTTAACACCTCCTGCTGCCCTTCGATCTGAGTGTGTCGAGTTTGTTCACCCCACACTTGCACTGGCTTCCTCCAGGTAATCCCATTTCCTTCTGCAGTTACATGCAGTTAGGTGAATAAGTCTCTAAATATCACATTGTGTGTAATGGACCGGTGTCCCACTCAGCCTGCCTGGCATGGCATCCAGGTTCGCTGTGGCCCTGCAGTGAATAAGTGGTTATGAAAGATGGATGGATGATCTGAAAAATGCTCCATGGTGACATGCTACAAGTAAAAATGTTCATGCACAGGGCATGGTTAGCTGCTTACCACTCAGAACACAAAGACCAGGACCTGGAATCGAACCAACAACCTACAGGTGTAAAGCCACAGTGCTACTCATACAAACTTATGTTAAAAGACAACAGTATGTATATATATATTACTTCCTTGATATCTGTTTTTTTATTGTAATATTGAATCAATTGAACAGTTTTAAAATTCAGAATTTGGTTCATATATTTATTTTTTTGAATTAGTGTAGAACTGACGTTTTGGGGTTTAAAGAAGTTTTTTGTTTTCCTAAGAGATGAACGACACCAGTATCATCTCATCTCCCATGATTAGCCAGTGTTATTATTGGAATATTTCAGATGATATTCAGATCATAACCTGCCTCAGAGCAAACTCAGGCCTACATGCAGTGAACACAGGCAGTAATAACACTAATAATGTGGGACAGGCGGTGGCTCAGGACATTGGCATACTAATCAACAAAGTATCTACATGCCCTCATAGGCTATGGAAAAAGTAAGCAGTTAAGGAGACCTCGTGTGTTGCTGTCTAACCTCACCAGGGATCATTTATGGCTGTTTTTTTGTTTTCCAAGTAAAACCCTCATTTTTAACAACTGGCATGATTTTATCCAGTTATATGATTTCGAAAGATAGGAACATCTGTGAAATAAATACTAAATGCCTGCAATCAATCGGCATCCCACCCAAGGAGTATTCTAGCCTTGTGCCCTTTGCTGCCTGGGAAATTCTCCAGGCCCCCCAGCAAGGAAAAGTAGCTGAAAGTTGGGTGGATGGAAAAAATGAAGATGACACAATAATCCATCTTCCATAACTGTCTGTCCAGTACAGGTCAAAGCGAAGCTGGAGCCTTTCCCAGAAGGGGATGCCAGTCCATCACAGGGCACACATTTGCACACTATGGTCAGTTTTGAGATACTAATTCAGTTCATTACTTTTGTCTGATAGCATCCTTCCATTTTTCAGTCACTTATCCAGTAACAGGTGACGGTGAATCCAGATCCTTTCTCAGGGAGCACAGAGAAAAGGTGGGGGTAGATTAGGCAGTACAGCACATGAAACACGTACATGATTACATACTAAGGGCAATTTTGAGACATCAATTCACTTGGTCAGATGTCCTTAGACTGTGGATAGGAACCAGAGTACGGAGGAAACTCGTGAAACATGAGGAGAACTTGTAGGGATTGGGCAGGATTTGAAGCCCCAACCCCAAAATCCAATAAAATGAACTTGTGACATCATATTGGTAGCCTTTCATCTGACAACTTCCTTTTCAGTTGTTGCAATCAAGTGGTAAGCCTGGTTGCAACCATGACATCACAAATTCCACTTCCTTATTTTCTAAATATGTTCTTTGTATAAGTCACATGTCGTTTCAGGGAACACACTAATAAATTGTTACGTGTCTGGGGTTATACCTTATTGAGGAATCAGAAACTGAAATTTCATGGAAATTCTATCAGTTTCCCCTAAAACAAAATTGTCTAAGCACCTACAAAGATACAAACCACATCCAATTTCAGCTAATGGCCCTTTTAATAGCATTTAACTTCCGCACAAACGGTGTTATGTGCTTTTGGAAATGTCCTGCCAATATGGAACAGTCAGATGTTTTCTCTTACAATGTTTACGGTATTTAAGATGATTTTGTATTTAGCACAGTGAACTGGAAAAAAACTGAGTACAATATAATGTAAGTATGCGTATGACTACAAGAATGAAATGTTGCATCATTTGACAAGAAAACAGGTCTCTGTTTCCCATATTAAATACACACATTAGGCAGAGCATAAAAATGTAGGAGTTACGTAAAGCTTGACAGAATTCTTGAAACCAAATAAAGGTTTGTTTTCTTTCCATGGACAGGAAAACTGGCCGTATATTTTATTTGTCAACTGAACTGTTTGTTGACTTATCAGCAACAGCTTTGAAATGATTTGGTGAGAAGTTTGTCTCACAAGGCATAATCTGTGTATGTGACAAATGGTATAGAAAACAAAGACCAAACTGTATTGCAACATCTCCCAGCATGCACCAGAAGGTCAGTGGACCACATGAATTCAGTTGTGTTGTGTCATGTATGTATGCTCTGGTTTAAATAACATCACGCAGTTTATTCAGGTTTTCAGGATGTTTCAGGATTTATTTTGTATAAAGCATATTTTGTGGGAATCACAATAAATACAACTGTCTCACAGTCTAACTTCCTGAATTTTTATTTTCTACTCCTTAAGAACCTGATTAAATTAACTATGATTGAGTCAATATTTTTGAACTTCGGTGAGCCAAAAGCCATGCAAGTGCACACAACTGATCAGTTGTGTAAGAAGAAAAACACATATTCTTTTTGGTTAAACTGATTATCTAACCAACTTCCGCAAGACTCACCCAGTACTGGATGAGGGCAGGGCACAAGACTGGGAACACCCTGGACAGGATGCCAGTCCATCACAAAAAAGCACACACATTCACAACCATTTGTCGCGTTACTCGGTGAATGAAGAGAGAGAGAAAAAAAAACACAGTTTGTTAACATGTAGTGGATAAATGTAAAAAATAATAAAGCTTTATTTGAAAGGGAAGAAATAAACAATTTCAGTGATTCTAATAATTTATTTTTTAATTTAGAAAAAGCTGTATACACAACCCTATATCTCTTTGAATGTTATGTCTCGTTGCACTTGAATTCATTCTTATTAGCTGTATTATGCATCAGAGGTTTGTAGACGTAACCTATTAAAAATATCATACAATGACAAAACAATTCCTAATCTCTGGGACAGAGTAATACACAAAAATACATGTGTTTGAGCAAGTAATTTGACCAAACTTTCCATACAGTGCAAACATAGACCTATAGGTCCCACTCAAATGGCACCATTCTCAAGGAAGAGAGTCGTTTACGACTTTAAAACGATTCATAGTTCAGAAATGGTAACATTATTTCAATACTAATGCATACGCACGTTGTAGAAGCCCCAAGACCTCGCGTACAGATTCGTGAGGCAACATCTTTAAACGAAACAGTGATTCACACAACATTGAGGCCACCGGGAGACCAAACGGGGTCGTCAATTTCTCCCTTATTCAAAAGGCCACTTATGCATTTCCAGATGCTGTGTATTTTAAATACACATGGCTCAGCCATACTTTAAAGGTAACATTAAGACTATCCGTTGTTTCCTGCTAAATTCATCATATATTTAAAACAACCATAAACCAGTAAAGGTCAGTAAACCCGATCCGTATTGCACACAGACGCACTTCGCCGTGGTAGGTCCGATCGACCTACACGGCCAAAGCTTACATCAGTGCTTAATGACACAGTCGGCATTTTATCCTCCCTGCGGTTAATTGACGCATGGCGCCGATCCCGACCCCCCATCTCCTCGTCACCGTTCCCCTGCTTGCCAGAAGCAAGTACCCAGTCCTGCTTTCTTCTACAATATTGACGGTACTTGGTGAGCCTTAGACGCTTTGATTAAGTTTCCATGCTAAGTGTCAATATTTTTGTGTCACTGAAGAAGTTCACAGCAGCCGGCAGCATTTCATACACCCTCCAATCGTCTTGGGTCTCTTCTGCAGGGCGGCTCGGGTGGCGGTCTCGAACACCTCCCGTACTCCGTCCTTGGTCTTTGCGGAGCATTCCAGGTAGTCGTACGCCCCGATGCGAGCAGCCATGGCTCTCCCGTCCTCCGGTTTAACCGGCTCCTGCTTCAGCTTAGACAGGTCGCTCCTGATCGCCTCGTCATTGCGCAACTCCTTCTTGTTAGCGACCAAAATGATTGGCACGTTGGGGCAAAAGTGCTTCACCTCCGGCACCCACTTTTCGGGGACGTTTTCCAGCGAGTCCGGATTGTCCACGGAGAAGCACATCAAGATGACATCGGTGTCTGGGTAAGACAGAGGGCGCAGGCGGTCGTAGTCCTCTTGTCCCGCTGTATCCCAAAGAGCCAACTGTACTTGCTTGCCGTCCACCTCGATGTCTGCCACGTAAGTTTCAAATACCGTGGGTACGTACACTTCAGGAAACTCGTCTTTACTGAAGACGATCAGCAAACAGGTTTTGCCACATGCACCATCTCCGACAACCACAAGTTTCTTACGGATTGCAGCCATTGCCTCAGCACCAAGAAGGATAAATAAATAAAACAATAACAAATACTGAATTCAAGCGCTATACAATAAAATGCCTTCCTTGGTCCCAGGATCTAACGAGAAAGTGAGACACTCTTCCCTACCCAACACTCAACGCCTTATTCTCCACTTCCCTTCTGTTTATAACCAGGACCCACGAGTTTCCATTTATTAAGCGCGAAGCCGCTTTCTTAATATAGCAGCCCAATAGGAATGAGGGTGATGATGTCATTCTTTATAAAACGCGAGCTGATTGGGTCAGATTGTTTTACTCAACGAAATGGGGCGGGTTCTACGAGTACGGGGCGTGGTTTACTACCACGAGGTTTCTGCCTCAAAGGGGGTACATTGTTTTTCACTGGTAAAACAGAGTCGCAGTTCGCTGTTATTCACCGCGTAAATCCAAATTTTTAAGATATACTAACACAACTATCGGGATGTAAATTATTAGGTAACTTATTTGGAATGGTGTATGAAACATGAGAATATTAAAAGTTGGGTGGGTTTTCATTTCTATTTCCTGTTAAATTTATGTTGGAAGGGGAAGATAGAACCTGACATGGCAGAGAGAGGGTGGCCGTGCCGTTATGGACTCCGGCATACGGAAAGTATCGCCCTTTGTGATTCCTTGCTTAGCAAATGCTTAAAGTATCAAGGGTTTTAGAGGTCAAGATCCCTTCCCTACAATAAACCAATAGCCCACAACGACCGCATCGTAACTTGCACTGCGACCTTCTACCGGATAAACGCCTGGGTATATAGATTGATGATTATTTATTTAATTTTACGTAAAGATATACAGCGACATCGAGGAACCAGATATGGGATGCATTACGCCTATAGAACATTTTTTAAGATTTAAAAGCGGCTTCCCTGTCCAATCGAGTATAAAATAAGTTATATTTGATACGTAAATGATAAGTTATCTGTAGAGTAGAAATGAAAATGACACCACGTGAATTTCGGTTTCACCGTTTAGGCCTTCCGCGAAAAACCAATACACAAAATCCAGTGAACTCCAGGATATCAAAGACTTTATTCAGACAGATGTAGCGTGTTTTAATTAAGTTGCCGGCATTTATATTTTGAAAGCATTCAAATCAAACACGTCACTGATATTAAAGAACGTTACCCTACTGATCAATGTAGGCTTAGATATTTTTATGAACAATTTTCATTTACCTTGATACTAGGTAATGGCTAATTATAAAGGTTCAGAAGTTAAAATCGACAATGGGCGTGAACATGATTTTAAATCTTTATTAGGCTAGCATGCAAATAAAATAAACATGAAACAAATTGCTCCGCGTTACGCTCCACCAAATCAGTCACATACGTTATCAATCTTTTATTTCGTTGTGAACTGTGTTCTAAAATAGGCCTTTGCTGTACCTGTGTGCAACGCGTCCCTTCAGCGGTAGAAAAGTGTCTAACAAATTGAATAGGCCTACATAGGATTCGGTATCATTTGGTTTTAACTGGGTACTGGTACAAGGTTTCTTTAAACCTTATTTAGCCTAAGCCGTATGCTATTCACTGGTTTAGGGGCTTAAAACTGGATTTCATATAATCGCATTTTTGCACATACACTATAAAAACGCTGAAACATAAATCAGATTATTTACTGAACAACTTTGCTTCAAACTCTGCAGGACTTTCTGCAACATCTAAATACAAATAGCGAATTATTTGTAGAAGCTTATATATTGTTTTCATACCATTCGTGTTTCACAAACGTGAACTTTGGCTGTTTTAACTGCAATGTTTGATCTCTATATCCAGTTCATTGGATCTTTACATCTAGTTAATTGTACAAGTTCACCTCTAACAGTTCTATTTAAATGAACTAATATAAAAGGATTCCAGTGTAATTAAATTATTGTACTTTAATCATGTTATTACTAGGTCTATATTTGACTCTGAGTACATTAAAATTAGGATTATGGGTGGGGTTTACGACAACGAGGTTTCTACTTGCGTCAATAGGGACACACTGATTTCCACCGGCAAAGCCGAGCGTCGGTAACAGACAGTATGTGTAACATGGGAGACATCGTTATCGGTCGCATAATTAAACTATCTTGAATAACCGTGTTGTATTGTAGAGATATAGTCACTAGGTGGAGCTATCGTCCCAAAATTGAAAGAACACTCTAAAATGAAATCATGTCCTGTATGTATATAGATAGAATTTCTCTCTGCAGCCATTTTATGAGGTGAATAATCAACAGAGGCACTGTATATTTAACAAAGAACTAAACTGATGAGAGATTTTCATTAGCAAAGACGTTTTTATCATGATAAGCGGTTGGATGGATGGATGGATAGATGGATGGAGTCCAGTCTGAAAAAAGTGGTACTCACCTTTGCTCCGTGGCGAGATCCTCAGTTAAAATCCGAATGTAAAATGCCGCCCCTTTTACGTCCCCGTCCCCAACTAAGGAAGAGATTATCAGCATGGCCAATTATAAAACCAATATCACCCCCTTTCGGCATTAGAAGACATGAACTCATATAGGTTTGTAATACATGTTGAATTCTGTCGTGTTAAAATTATATGTCCTTTATCCATTGCAAAATTATAGAGTATTATAGAGTGCATTTATTCATTTCTTAATTCCACATTTTACCAACGCAGGTTATCTATATCTCTATCAAGACGTTAATTTTTTACTGCATGTCTGTCAATGATCTTTCAGTTTTTCCTTTCATTACCGTTGCAGTGTCAATGGAAATGTAAGGCGCCTCAGAGCAACTATTTGGATGGTTTGTCATTGTTTGCTAAGAGCTTCCTTATTTGATGTCAGTTTGAAAGCTTGACCAGGTGAAGTCACTAAGGGAAAAAAGAAAAATAATCTTTTGGGTTGGAGGAGGAGGCGGAAATGCCCAAATTTGCTTTTAGGGTGGGTCTCTTCGACTCACCTTGCACAAATCAGTCAACTGGGGCGGGCTAATTCCAGCAGAATATTTTGATAGAGCGACCATTGCCGAGCGACTTGCACTCTTTGAAACTACAGGAAGGAACCATTAAAATTAGTTTATTTGGCTGCTCTCTGCATAAAAGCTCATAACGGCCACACAATACACAACCGTGGAATTTATAAACAGACAATAAACAAGACCAAAAAAAGGATGCAAGGCATTTCCGTGTTACTGTTGTACCTAGGATCACGTTTCCATGTTGCCTTTTCGGTGAGTACGGTATAGCACATTAAAAAGTCGCACACTAGTTATTTAATTGGCTTGATGTCATTTTTAAATGCTAAATTGAAATTTAATTTGGGCGTCCATAACTTCCACACATTCATGTGTGTTCCTATTTCCCAGTTCCATTTAAGTCCGTTCATTATTACACTTGTTGTCCATTTGTTGTTTGCACTTGTGCTGTTAACTCGTCAGTGTATGATGTGTAAACACGTTATTGTGTTTGACTGTTTTATAGCTAGACGGCTTGAAACAACCACGGGGCCATAATGAACTCTAATAATAATAATAATAATTGAAATGTACATATCTCCACGATTCTGAGTAGGATAAATGGAAAATGCATGAATGGATGGATGGTTTTTCCAACCATTTCTCCTGAGACCGTCATGTCTACTATTCCATCAAGGGTGCCCCCTGCCTTGTGCTCTCTGCTCCTGATATTACTGGTGATGTAGGACACTTGTTTTTTTCCCTCTGACTGATTTTGATAATAGTTAAGATCAGTAAGCTGAGTGTTGATGAGCGACAGAAAACACATGGAGGGGGGGTCTATAGGAAATACACACATATATTTCTGTGTCCCGACTTTGCTCTCGTATTGGAGTCTTCTCTAAGGTGATTAATACCTTCTAAGGCATTTTATTGTTGCCAATGGTAATATAAAACTAGCTGCAAGTTGGTTTCTCAGTCATGATGGAGCACAGATGACAGATCTTAAATACAGATGATGGATACTATTATGATTATGATTATTATTATTATTATTAACAGAGTGGTAATTTAGTTGAAAAACATGTAAGGAACTGGATTAGAGTTTTTAAGGTATGAGAGATGGCAGCTATTGTATATTGGTGTCTGTTCTTAATAATGTAGTATTCTATATTAATATCCCATGATAGTCAAACTGAAATCTGATATATAATGAGATTTGTGCATTTTTATTTCTTTGTGCAGATTTACGCTAAAACTGAGACGCAGTTGTGGGGGAAATCATTTGTCCACCTCTTTGAATGATGCATTTTCCTTGAGCTTTGTACAATGCTCTACTACGGTGTGGAATGTGTAGGTGGAGGAATGCTTGCTTGCAGGGATGAACTTGATATTTCGGGATGTATAAGTGACCTTTCAGTGATGGCAGAGTCTAGCCAGGAGGCAGCGTCTACGTTTTCACATTCGGTGACTTTCCTTGCTTACAACATTGACTATAAAGTATGTAGTATATTGCAGCATAAAAGGGAGAAGCTCACACCTGTTGCACAGAGAGACAAAGCTTATCCCCCCAGATATTTTTCAAAACATGTTTTATTTGCCCCTCTCACCTCCAGTCCCACTTAGACTCTGAGGTTGCAGCAGCGTGCCTTAGTGTTTTACAATCAACATTCATAAATGATCAAACAAACATAAGATTTGTCAAACATATAGAATCTGTCATTTGATGGTTTTCAGTTTATATGTTGTTGTTGAATGGGAGCCATTGTTCATTTTACTCATTCCCCTATCTGTATTGTATTTCCCCCAGCTGATTAACTACATTAAAGTTTCCATTATAATTTGTGGCTCTTGAAAGCTGGTCAGTGAAGTATCATGCTCCTTTGATGAAATACCGGCCGGGACATATATTAGAAACGTGGGACTTGTGAGCTTTTATTTATTTGTTTGTATCATTGTTTGTTTAAATCTCCCGACGGTTGTAAACGAAGACATTAGTAGTGGCTTTTCAATCTGCATTTCAGAGGTTACGTAGTTAGTAGCTATACTTAGCCAGATACAAGATTGCCATTCTTACATAACCAGTTTATAAACTTTTTTTTTCCTTAAAAAAAAATAATAATAAAAAATCAGGGGCCTGAAACATGAACCAGGATTTCTCATTTTCTTGCTTTGCTGGATAACTTGTCAGATTTAGGGTACCTTTTGTCTTTGTTCGCTTACATTTTTGAAGCAGTTACCGAAATTTCATGTCGTCTTGTTTACTTCTGAATTGTATATAAGTCTGAATTGACAGACATCAAATGAATATCTATTTCTTTTTCAGCATGCAGTGCTTTGTGCTGCATGTTTGTCTAGTCTGTGTCTAAAATGAACTACTGTAAGGATACGGTTTTGTTTCTTTGGCTGGTGGCTGATAGTGACAGAGTTTCTCAGGCAACGTGTAATGTCTATTGGATTCCATGTCTTGGAAAATGGTGCTTGGATTTACCATTTGAAAGAGTGCTTTCATTTTTGTTTTTTTTTTCTATCTTTTGTAAACAATGTTTCATAGACTACAATATATTGTTTGAAGTAGACCTGCCGGTCTTCTGATAACTGCAGCTGCAAATGAATTTCAGCGATATTGCTTGAAAACAGAAACTGCTTTTGGAGGAGTTTATGCACACATTACCCATGTTGTTTCAGCTAGATGGACGATGAAAATGGATACATTGGGTCTTCATCCAGCTTTTCATCTTCTATGACTGCTTATCTAGTATAAGATTACACCTGGACTGTGCTTAAAGGGTAATTATAAACTTTAAATTAAAATGGTGTAAAAAAAAAATGCATGTCAGATTTGCATGGAGTAGATTACGATCTCTGAATTGTTCAACTGTCAGATCTAAAGAGAACCTTGCATCAAACTTTAATATTCACAAATGTTATTAATGAGGAAACCAATGGTGTTGTTATTCAAAGTTAATAATTAATAATTGCCAACGGCATTCTGGACACAGACTTTTTGTTTTGTCTGACACACCGCAGATAAGAGGTAATTTGAAGGTAATCTGTACAAAATCGGAAGGGAGAGTTTGTGTCACAGTGTAGAGATGCATGTGAATGAATTTTTGTGTTCACATAGAAATATACTAGTTTCAAGGTCTGTGCTGTAGTGGGAATTTAAGAAATTCTGAAGTGTTTGGTGGGGGGGAGTGTGGCTCAGCAAGTTTGAACACTGTGCCTGTGATTAGAAGGTTGCTGGTTTGAATCCCAGGGTCAACCAAATTATTTCACCATTGGGCCCTTGAGCAAGGACCCTAACTTCCAATTTCCCCAATGACTGGCTGACCCTGCTTTCTCACATGTATGTCATTTTGGATGAAGGCATCCTATGAAATAAATATGCAGTGCTGGTGGTGGTTTAGTTTCTACTGTGGCACTGAGGGTTTGAGTTGCACCACAGGCTATGTGTGCATGGAGTTTGCATGTTTGTGCAGTTATCTTGCAGGAGCTTTGGTTTAGTCCCATAGTCCACATGCATTTTAGGTGAGTTTTCAGCCCCATTGTTTGCCTACAGTGTGGGATGGAGTATGTGAATGATCGTGTGCCCTTCGATGGAGTGGTACTCCATAAAGGGTCTCCTTGGCTTCCTGGGATAAGATCCAGGATAGGGTTTATGCATAAGCCATATGGATAAATGGTAATGGAGAGTGGGTGGGTTGCTAATGAAAAAGCCGAACTAGAATATATGAGAATATATATTAGAATACATGTGGGCAGGGTTGCTGCTAGATTTTGGGCCCCAACACCAATACACCACTAGAAAACTAAAACCTATTTCTTATTTTTAAATGACCAAGTCAATAAATCATGTCTATCATAGATGTAGAGTTAGAGTGCTGTCAAAGAGGCAAAGAGGTCTTGTGGAACACCCATGGTAAACTTGTGGCGGTATGATGATACACCGACAGGCAGGGGCTGCGTGTAATGATGAGACAGTCGACACCAAGACGGGGCAAATAGGGGGCAGCATATGTAGTGTTAGGCTGAGGGCATTCACTGCAATGGAACAGTCTTTTCTTCGCTCTGTGCCTTTTATTACAGCGATATCTAGCCAATGACTGGATGGGCTGAGCTGACCTATGGGACCATGCTCTTGTGTGATTGGCTTACAGGAGTTGACACTGATAATAAAGTTTAATGATAATATCTCTTTTAGTGCAAAATTTTCTTTTTATTTTATTGAAACAGAAATTGTGTTGCAACATTTTTTTTTAATCTAACAGTTTTCATAAGTGTCACTGAGGGACAGTGAAAGTTGTTTATAATGACACACACGCCTTGTTCTGTGGGCTTATGGTCATATTTCTCCCCAGCAGTGGTTTATTTGAGAATAAAATCCATGCTGTGATGAACAGATTCGCTGGAAGACAAAGACTCATCCATGTCTTTATCGCTGATCTTTTGGTTGTTACCATGTAAATGGGGAAATTTAAATGTTGCAAAGTCTTGCAACATCTATTCTCCTGAGAAGGCTTTCTTATTTACCGAATGGCATGCACCTTAGTTTAATTTACGTTACTTTAATTTCAGTAAAGGTATCAGCTTGTTTTCCTGTGTGATCTATGGTCATTTCTGGTGTCTGTGTCACCTTTGTGCATCACTGCTGGCCCTTATAATCCAGAATGTTTTGATCATGGTGGACTTCTCAGCACTGTTATTGGGGAGATACAGCCATTTAATTGTCTTTCGTAGGTGAAATCACCTGTTATGAGGCTTCAGCAACTGGATGTTGAAGTTCTGTATTCATGCTGTGGCCTTAAGTATAATGCAGTATAAAATTTCTCAGTCTCTTCAAGAATACGCTTTGCTTAGTATAAGACTCTTTGCTGTAGGAAATTCTTGTTATGCAATTGTAAAAATACAACCATTCAAACAGGTCTGGCACATCAGTGGGTGGAAAGGAGTGTTACAATTTATGGTAATCAAAAGTGAGGCCATCTCAATGCCTCCAAAGAATAAGCCAGGGTGAGCCTGCCAGCTGAGACTGGGAAAATCCCCAAAGGCCAATTAAAAAATAGCCTCTAAGGAAACTTGCCTGGTTGAGATGTAGTTCCCAGCAGATTAGCCATGGAAAGTCTAGGGTCATTCTATTTGAGATATATCCTGTGCTGACTTGGGTGAATGGTATCCAAGAATGACCAGTAACTGAGTGCTGGTACCTTGTTGAGCCGGAATCCTGACTTGACCTGATAAAGGCCTGTTCCAGAAGAGTAGTTTCAGTTTATGTTGCATCCATCCATATATGAAGAAGCTAAGAGTATTACTCCAGCAGACACCAGGAAATTCTTTTGGTCCTATTTTGGCTAGCAGCCACATTTTAACTATGAAATAAAACAAATAAGCAATGTTTTAATCTAGATAGCTAATCATGAGTGCCTGTCCTTTAGTGATAAAGGTACAGCAGAACTTCTTCCTCTAGATTAATTTTTGTCTGGGTGTAAAATAAGAGCCAGGTATGTTGTTTTGTGGGATTTAATGAATTCAGAGCGCCGGTAAGTGAGCAGAATGGAACCTTGACAAGAATTACGGCTCCTTGGATTGGAGTCCACCCACCAGCATGCTTTGCTTGACCTTCTGTATGTTCTCGGCTCGTTTGACTATGGCAGGATTCCTTGCTTCTGGAGGACATGGAAGGGTCAGGCGATGACATGGAATATTCCGGCTTAGAGGAATGGGTAGAGGACAATAGCACGGAAGGTGAGCAGAAAAAGTAGGATTCCATTTCATTAAAAAAACATCAAGGTGTATCAGATGCAAACTAATTACCCATTTGATTTTATCTGAGTTATGCAAGGTTTCAGCCAGGAATGTTTTTTGCTTATATGTGCAAGCAGTTGCAAGCAGAACCAGTTATTAAGCATAATTTTTCAGGAGCATTCGTGCTTTTTCTGCTGCAGGCATTCTTTACATAATCATGTTAACGCCAACAGAATACATTTCAACAGTACTATCCTACTAGGGTGATCAGAAAATCCATATCAGGGAGGACACTTTGATTTAGGACAAGATTTGTAAACTACTATTTAAATTAGAATTACCCGGATTTCACTTTAGCATGGAGTTCTTGCTGTGTGCTGATTGATCAGTCTAATATATTCATGCATGTGTCACTAATGTTAATGTGAAACAGCTGGATGAGTCTTTCAATCAAGGAATTGCAAATTGGTACCCTTTTTTCCCCCACAGTGTAGCTCAAAGTATACTCCCTGACATGGACTATCTGGTCACCCTATGTCTTATTGATGCAGCTAAATTAATAAGAAGGTTAGATTTCTTTGAAATTGTATTAAATGTGAAATAAATGTTCTGGCAAAAAACATTTAGCTATTTAACGTGTTTGTTTTTCTTTTATTGAAGTAGCTGTTGTTGGTGTGAATGTATCTACGGAGCTGCCTTTTGAACCAGAAATGCTAAGCACCAATGTGTTAGCCAGCCCCACCAGGCGAGCGAGCACATCCCCTCAAGTGAGGCACAAATCAGCTGATTTTGAAAAAGATGATTTAAAGAAGCAGGTGACTACCAGGTCTCCACCTGAAGAACAGGAGACCCTGCAGGACCTTGAAGGTTCTGGGGATGAATATTATTCCGGGGAAGGTCCAATTTTCATGTCCAGCCCCATGACCCTTACAACACAGACGATTGCTGACACCATGTCTGAAGATGAGATCATCCCACGTGTCTGGATGAAAGGCCTGCGTGAAAAAACTGTATGTAGTCATTGTACATGGTCTTTGGGCTACTCAGCCATTGTTGTGTTTTTTCTTTCCAATGAAATATTAATTCACATTTTAGTGATATATTGATTTTCACAAAGTGCACCCTCTTTCACTGTTTAACCTTGATTCATAACCTGTTTGATAAAAACAATTACTCTTTTCATTTAAATTTTTGGCACTTGTTGCACCAGGAAGGGCTGTGTGTTTCACGCATCGGATTGCTTTTAACTGCCTGCATTGGACACTTCTGTTCATGTCTCAGGACGACTTTGACTTTGAACCACCAAAGATGGCAGATGCGAGAGACTCGTCTTTAGACAACTTGGCGAAGACCCATGGTCTTCTGGAGAGGACCGAAGTTCTTACAGGTAGGTGTTTATATTCTTGGGCTGTGTTCTCTGACACAGCTGGATTTTATTTGACTGTGACACGGAGGCGTGTGCCAGTGTAGGGAAGGGTTCCTCATCATTGGGTGAGCTGGCCAAGTCATTTCCTTTGGATTTGGAGCAGCTGTGCTCAATAGAATGAGACTGTGAGATGCACCAACACATGGATTTCAAAGCTTTTTTACACTTCTCAGATTGTGTAGTTTTGTTTTCTGTATGTGTTTCGAGACATCAGGGAGTTCAGCTGCCGACGTCTACCCTGGCTTGTTCTTGTTCATTTGATATTTGTGGTGGGTCACGATGGGGTTTTCAGTTCTCCTACATACAGGTCATGTGACCTGTTCAGGCCAATCACCGAATTGGGCATCTTGGACAATCTTTTCACACTGTTTTAGTAGGAATAACTACTGTAAACATCTTTGCTTTGAATTGTGACAGTAGTGAAAAATGTGCAGTGAAAACTTTTTGATTATATAAGTATTCTATTTCTACAGTAGATTATTTATAATGATAAGTATTGATCCCAAATTATGTATTCCCCATTTGTTGTGTGTGACATTTGCTGATTACACATGACGACTACGTGGTACTTCAACTATGAAAAACGAGTTTATAAAGGTTTATTCCTGCTGGCTTTCGCTTCACAGGTGTCATTGCTGGGTGCATGGTGGCTCTGGCACTGGCTGGTATTTTGATATTTTCCATGGCACATCAACTGAAGAAAAAAGATGAGGGTGGTTATGACACGGCCAACGAGAGACACGCCAACGGCGGATACCGGAAACCGGCAAGGCAAGAGGAGTTTCAGGCTTAGATGTTCTCCTTCACCAAACACACATGACCAAAGTTGTTCCTCTAATCAGATGTGTCTGTGTATCTGTACCAGGGTGTGTGTAAGCTTTTGTAAGGGGGCTCTGCCCGCATTGTATAATTTCTGGCCTGTTCCAGAGATCAATATCATTTATCATTCTTATATCTACTATATGCAGTCTTGTTTTTGGTGGGGGGGGGGTTGGTTATTGAGACCAAAATGAATGACTTCAGAAAAGACTAAACGTAACATTATTTCTTTATTTGACATAGTTTACACACTTTTTTTTTTCTTAACTGAAAGGCCTAATATTGGGGAACGATAGTAATATAGACGAAATCTGCAACAGGAAAAAAGCAGTACAAGTTTAAAAAGAGGTCATGTTGTTGCTGGAGGCTTATGTTACAATGCTGCAAATCCCACACTCGAGCTACATTTAACGATTATCTAAAGCCTAAATGACTAGACCGTATTTGCGCGTCATGACGTTAGTATCTACGGCCGAAAAATTTCATAAACTTCCAGATTCTTTGTCTGCTTGTCGATTTTCAACATTTTAACGTTTTTTTGCACTGTTCCCCCATTGCACAAGTGAGTGTTTCTACCAGTAATTCATCTACAGGATCTGTGATCTGGGCATCTTCAATACCACATATTCCTCCCATTGCCAGGCAGATGTCGTTTCCATTTATTTTTTACTGAGCAGACGGTTTTGCCTAAAGTGATGTACTAGAGACACAAGATAGCACAGCCTTCCAGCCAAGGAGCAGTGCAACTGTTTAAGGGGAAGTAAAACTACAAAAGGTGTTGTAGCTTCTCTCAGTAAGTATAAAGGAAGGGTCAAAATTAAAACTATAGAAAGAGTTACACAGCCGTTACCAGGAGAATCTGTAAAATGTCTACTAGCAACTTGGAAATGTGCCTCAACGTATAAAGTGGTGAATTAACTGAAGAGCTCATGCTGACCAAATGAAAAGGAAATTTACTCAGTAAAGATTGATTTGAAAAGTTGGAACTGAGAACAGTGGTTTGGTTCCAGAGACTTTAATGGACTCGGGTGATAAAAGTTCACGTAAACCCAGAAATGACTCTAAGACATGATGTGTAAGAGAATACACTTTTTTTCTTGCCTGGGGAATTCCAGAAATACCCTAGCTACATGTCAAACTCAGCTGAATGCCTGAAATGGCTGAAATCATCAGCCTTCAAAATCCATATAGTAAGGCCTGTGCAAATTTTAGTCGTTACAGGCAATTTGCTGTGTTTTGCTTTTCATGTACAGTATATATACTGTGTAAAAATGTTTTGTCTGGTTTTGTTTGTGTCAAGGTGATATTTGCTTTTGTTTAATAATTGAAGAAAATGTATGTTCCCGTCACCATTAATATATCTGTATATAAATCCACCACTAAACACCAGCATCAATGGTTACAGTACCAGTAGATTACTGTATATTTTCCTCCACTCTTGTGCTTAATAAAAGTCCCTGAACAAAATTTTGAATTCAGACAGAGCATAAAGAAATGGTGCAACACTGAATGTGCCACACTTCACTGAACCTTAGTGGTTACTCAATTTTAAGACCAGTGGGACTGTTATGAAGTTAAATTAGTTGCTTTTCTGACAATGGAATATAACACACAGGGAGTTTAATTTAATCCCCCATTTTTACTTGCCAAGATTGCAATGGCCTGTATTTTAATTGACAGTGCATGAAGTTTATTTTGAACAGAGAATTCCCATAAATACAGTATTTATGTATGTTAATGGTTTTTCCCCTGTCGTGGATGTCAGAGGCCTTTGTAAACTTAAAAATAAACTTTCTATGCTCAAATTGAAAGGTGCTACCCACAATCCCAGAAAACAATAGAACAATAAGGCTCTCATTTTAGATCGCTATATTGATCGCTAAGTGTTGTGCTTACCTGCAGTGCTGGCTCAGGTTACAAATTGATATGATTAAATGACATGCAATCTGTCTCGGCTATTACAAGCCCTGATCGCCACTACCAAGATAAAAAATAACACTATGTAACACAAATTTCGTTCCTGAATAGCACGTGTTTTCTTAATTGCCTATGTTGTGCAAGTATAGGAAATGGTCATTTTTTCCTTCAAACTTTGCTTTTGTGATCTGGATAATGACATTTAGAAATTGACCTATTTTCTATGTAAAAATGGGCAAATTTGCACATTTTCATTTACATAAGGTCTGAATAATATTTGAATCAAGATTTACTTGTATTTATACTAAAGTTATACAAAAATGAACAAAAATGTTTAGAAGTGAGTAGTTTTTTGAGATTTGCAGGTTTTTCTTGATCCCCAACAGGCATGCCGAAATATGCCTTGTAGGCTTTACACATTTCAGCAGATGCTGTCACAGAGTACTTTTTCATTACGAAATGTCCAGTAAAACACGAGTATCAATCTTAAGGTGTGTGGAACCAGCGGCACACTTTCAGTGCCAAGGCATTTACAGTTCTGCTTGTTGCAATGAATGCGACATGCATGCTTTGATATGGTCAGAATGTGTATGACTCCAAAAATAAAACTATTTTATGAAGAACAATCAGATTTGCTGTTGATTAGTTTTTTTTTATTATTATTGAAGGTTTTGTTTTAATAGGCTATATATTTATTTATATCGTAAGTAGGATATATTCCGGCCTATGCTTCCTTGGATGACGATTATACGATTGTAATGTTTGTTTTTAATGTATATTAAAGCTGTTAATGTATGTTAGGATGTTAAGGTAAACTTGCATGCTGCTTATGAATGCATTATGAAGGTGCAGTTAATGTTAAAGCGTTACCAAATATTTATGTTGATAATGCATGCTTTTTGTGCCAGGGAAATATTAATGAGGTAAAATTCTCCTTGCTTTTGTCAAACATGTTAAATGTAAAAACTGCAAGGGTGTTCTTCAGCTTCAGGCTTACCATCTCATGAGAACCCAAACGGTTCCATAACAGTCCTGTAGTCCCATGAGGACTCCAGCTGTTCCCTGGAACATGATACCTTCCCAAACACTAACATTCAGAATCTGCAGTATCATACCTATTATAGTCCATCCAGGTGTAATGGAATGTTCTATACTGACTTCTGCAAGTGGCTGTGACATATTTCAGTAAAGCAAGCTGGTTTTGGAGAAAGTTTTCATGATGTGCACATTGTTAACTGGGTGGCTTTTCCCATAAAGTCATCATCTGCCAAGAAGTTTTTTTTGTTCTCGTGGCTGGATGCTGCATATCAGAGCTATGCAGTCTGCTCTTGTGTCCACTGCAGGTTTAAAAAACCTTCGCTGATTGTTTGCAGGTTCTGTCATTTTCCAAGACTGATTTAAACATATCATTACAACCTCAGCTACACCAAGTATATTTCTGGCACCAGTAGAACCAGAAGCTAAACCTTATGAATATCTATCTACAGGGTCATGGTGAGCCTGGGATGTCCAGGATGAGATGCCACTCCATCACAGGGCACATGCACACTCACATGCACCATCATACCATAGTTCTTAGCTTAAACATAGTTAGCTTAGATGCATGTCTTCTGGCAGTTGGAGGAAACTGGAGCCCCTAGAAGAAACCCACAGAATAAGGAGAGAACATGCAAACTCCATAGATATGGACCAAAGACTGAATTTGAATCCCCATCCCTGGAGATACAATACTGAGCCACTGTGCCACCCACGATATACAGTTCTCATAGAAGGTCTTGTGACGTTTGCTTAATTCTGTAAAAATGTTGCAAATTTATTGGTTTCATAACAAAAATCCACTGACAAGCATGGTTTAACATATCTGAGCGTAACTTTGCACAGACATTTTCTTTTGATTAAGTGTCATAACTGAATGAGTCAATCAAAAAAAATTTCTTCTTGCCATTTTGCTATTAACTGCAATTGCAGTCGCTGGCTCATTAAACAAAAATGTTTGGTGTTTTATGTTAATGCAAAGGTGTTACTCATTAAAAAGCACCAAATGAGATTGATTGTCAATGAAATTTTAGAACTAGAATTTGGGTTTCAGTGTATTTATTATTATTTGAAATGAATGTTTTACTTAAAGCTACTAGTTTCAAATGTGATACATGATTTTTGTTATAAAACCAATAAATTTGCAATATTTTTACTGAATTAAGCATGACTTTCTGTGAGTACTGTACATGTCATGTGAAATGCCAAGGCTTTGAAGACTCTTCAGCAGATGTTTACTTGATTACACTAAACTTAGTCTTTTCTTTTCACTATATGTTTATTGTTTGTTTGTCTGCACTTTATGTATCTCACTGCTGTATGTTGTATGCAAGAATTTCCTCCAGGATCAATTAAGTTTTTCCTGTCTTAAATCTTTTCTTAAAAGTTCTATCACTCTCAAGAACTAGAGGCTAATATTGTTTCATCTGGTAAGTGCTTTCGGGGTCATCATCTTTCATTTTTGATGGATGAATCAGCAAGGAAAATTAGGGGTGTTTCAATCCATAGTCATAAATAATTTTATCATAGATTATTAAAGCACACTTTGGATCAGTTTTTTTGTATTTCTTGAAAAGCTGTCAAATGTAAGGCGACCAAAGGACAATACTAATGCAAAGAACCCCGTGGTTTTCATACTGTTCTACTCTCACTCTTGTTTGATGTTTGCACTCATCATAATGCAAATATTGGAAATTCTGGGTTGTTGAAGATCTTTGCAGTCAGGATTTGTGTACATTTTATGTAAAGTACCAGTCAAAGGTTTGGACACACCCAGCCATAGAAAGGTTTATTTGTAATGTTCTCTATATTGTAGAATAATTATAATGACATCAGAACTGTAAAATAACATGTATGGAATTATGCACTGACTAAAAAAGTATTCAACAAAAAGAAATTGTTGGGGGGGCTCAGTGGGTTGGGACACAGAAGGTTGCTGGTTCAAATCCTGTGGTCAGCAGAGTGATGCCATCATTGGGCCCTTGAACAAGATCCTTAATCTCAATTGCTACCGGGACTGGCTGACCCTGCTTTCTCCTCTAACCCAGTTTCATGAGGTGGTCTCCTGCTTTTCCAGCTGTCCTGAAGGCGGTCCCACATACATGCTGAGCTCTCATTGGTCACTTTTCCTTCACTCTCTGGGCGGTCCCACATATATGCTGAGCCCTCATTGGTCACTTTTCCTTCACTCTCTGGTCAAACTCCTCCAAAATCATTTCTACTGGGTTTATGTCAGGTGGTCAGGTCATGTGATTCAACACGACCACTCTCCTTTGTAGGTGGCTTGGTGTGTCCCAACTATTGCCTGGTATTGTATGAATCTGATTTTTGGGTATCTAACTACATATTTATATATATATTATAACAAGAAACACCAACTAATAGACAAGACCTTAGATTTAGCAAAAAAGCTTGTGATACCTCTCTCACTTCTAAACTCAAATATCCCATGACTCATTCATAGTACTCATTGGAGTCATGTGACCAAGCCCAAAGTCATCCAGCATTGCATCAGTATCGCCCTCATATGTTGACATCATCATCTGCGTGTCTTTATTATAGTGAATACATGGTTCGTTGCGTGCATAGTTAAGGGTGCAACAAGTAGGGACTCAAACGCAGAAGGCAGTCAGTCCCATTACAGTTGTGCTGGCAGAAATTGGTTCAAGCACTAGAACAGGAAGTTATATAACTCTAGGGTCAGCTCTCATTCTGCTCCTCTCCCAGGGCATCAAGGATAATAGTGCACATGGGCACCGAATTCCTGCTGTTCCCCATTAAATATTATCTGTACTCTTATTTTTACCAACTGATGGCACAAAAATTTCTATGGCTTAGGATAATTAAACATACAGTTCACATGTGCTATGTATACCATAGTATCTGATAGCATTTCAACATTCAGCATCAGAGACTAACAGAGACTTTGGGCTGATTGTGGGCACAAGGTACAGCAGGATTAGCTGAGTTGGCATCTAGTTGGAATGTAGATAAGATGGCCTAAGACCGGCAGTCGTGGACAGTACCCAGAACAAAATTCATCCAGCTGAATTTTTTATGCCTAGGTTCTGAAGCACAAGATGGAGCAGGAGGCTTATAATACCTAAGAACTCACAATGCATTAGGACTTCTAACCCCATGTTTAAAAACAACTCATTTTTTGTTATACATGTGAAATTACTAGTCCATTGGTTTGGGGTAAACAAATTAACAATCAATTTGGGCCAACTAATTTTAATAGTTTTACAGAAAAAATTCACAGGTCAGCCATAATGTTACAAACACTGACAGGTGATATCATCTTGTTACGATGGCACCTGTAAGTGGTGCAACGGTATATTTGGCAAGTGAATAGTCAGTTCATGAAGTTGATGAGTTGGAAGCAGGAAAAATGGGCAAGTGGAAAGATCTGAGTGACTTTGACAAGGGCAAAATTTTGTGATGGCTAGACAACTGGGTCAGAGCATCTCCAAAACGGCAGGTCTTTTGGTGTGTTCCCAGTACACAGTGGTCAGTAGGTACCAAAAGTGGTCCAAGGAAGGCCAACCGGTGAACCGGCAATGGGGTCATGGGAGCCCAAGATTCATTGATGCACGTGAGGAGCGAAGCCTAGCCCGTCTGATCTGATCCCACAGGAGAGCTACTAGAGCACAAACTGCTGAAAATGTTAATGCTGGCTATGATGGAAAGGCGTCAGAACACAGTGCATTGCAACTTGCTGTGTATGGGGCTGCGTAGCCGCAGACCTGTCAGAGTGCCCATGCTGACTGCTGTCCTCCGCCAAAAGCACTTACAATAGGTACATCAGCATCAGAACTGGACCATGGAGCACTGGAAGAAGGTGGCCTGGTCTGATGAGTCACATTTTCTGTTACATCATGTGGAATGCCGGGTACATGTGCGTCGTTTACTTGGGGACTAGATGGAAGCGGGATGCAATATGGGAAGAAGGCAAGTTGGCAGTGTAATGATCTGGGCAATGTTCTGCCTAGAAACCTTGGAACCTGGCATTCATTGTTGCAGAGCAAATATACCTCTTCATGGCAACACTATTCCCAGAAGGCAGAGACCTCTTTCAGCAGCCCTGCTGCACTGCAAAAATGATTCAGGAATGGTTTGAGGAACATGAAAAAGAGTTTAAGGTGTTCACTTGGCCTTCAACTTCCCCAGGTCTCAATTCAATCGAGCATCTGTGGATGTGCTGGACAAACAAGTGTGATCCATGGAGACCCCACCTTGCAACTTACAAGACTTAAAGGATCTGCTGCTAACGTCTTGGTGTCAGATACCACAGGACACCTTCAGAGATCTTGTGGAGTTTTGCGGAGCCTCAACAGGTCAGAGCTGTTTTGGCAGCTCAAGAGGGACCTACACAATATTAGGCAGGTGGTTTTAATGTTATGGCTAATTGGTGTACATTTCTATCTCTCGTGATATTTTCATAGTTCCCAACAGAATGAGAAATTGTTACAGTTGAAGTGTGCTGGGGGTCTCTCCTGCCATCAAAACCTCCCAGTCCACATATGCTTTTTACACAATCCTAATGTGCCACAATAGTTTAACAGGTGAAAAGGCAACTTTAGGCTACTATCTGAAATTTTTGACTTTACATATGAAAAAACACTAACTACTAGTCAAAGAAAGTGTTAAACGTTGTGTATGATGGGAGCATGTTTCATTCCCTTTGAACATCAGGGATTTAAATTTGGCCACCACTATGGTGCATAAAGTGGCTCACTGAACCCATTACTAGCATGGTCCCCACAACAGACCGTCTTACAAGTTTTTTCAGAATGTAGTACCCACAATGAACAGAAGGGGTCACACTTTAACCAAGCAAATAAAGACAAGCTAATAATGGGACGACAATTTGTATTACTGTGCATAAAATTGGACTGGATAGCAGAGTCAGAGCAAAAGCTGACTGTTATAGACTCAACATCACTATTCAGACAAAGACTATAAGAAGAAAATGTAAGGTGTGCTATCTTGTTCATATACACATTAACACAAGGCCATTGGTTGTATTGTAGTCACATGACCTAGGGTTTTTTTGTAACCAATGTTTGCAAAATGTTAAATCTTAATTCAGGAACTCAATCACAGAACTGGACCAGCATGTTAAATTTTAAAAATTTACAACAGTGCACATTAATACTAGCATTACTAAATAAATCCTTCATTGCATAGGCAGGTCTTGATTATAAAGATCCTACTTCATGTTAGTTCATTATTGTAGTGCTCTTCTGCACATTTCACGCCTGTCCTACGACTTGCTTCTCTCTGATTTGGCATTCGTTTGATCTTTGCCCGGCCCACTTAAACCATATCAAGTGGATGAACAGCCTGCAGGGATATTCGGTGGTCTTTTCTATGAGAAATGCATTTGACAGTTACCTTACATAAACAGTTTTAATGCAATCATCGGAAAAATGGAACTTGCTACAAACGTGTTACAAACAAGGAAAGTTTAACTCCAGTTATCTATGGCCAGCTGTCAACATGAAAAGTGAACGTAGATCACATACTAAAACAGACATCGATCAGGCATTTAGAATAAAATACATTTGAACCTTAAAGACAACTGCATTCCTTTTGAGGTCTGGTGGTAATAATATGATCTCAAAGGCTCCTGAAACATATCATACAGACCATACAATCAAAACTCAATCTGCCTTAGCCCAAAGGCATTGTACTTTAGTCAGAGTTATCCTAAACTATTGATGGGCTTAAGGAATATAACTATGCTTGTTTCAATGTATTTTTTTATTGTACAAAATACAAAAGTAAACATATTACATATACACCTGGAAAATCATTGCCTCCAATGTGAAACAGTCGAGTTTGTTCTAAAACATCACTCACCAAACACACAAATCTCACCTGCAGGTTGTTCCAACTTCCACAAATACAGCATACAGGAGTAATTTTGACTGTTCATATGCGGCGTTTGCGTGTGTGTCGATTTTAAGGTATCTGAATAGATTATGCTTCGACTTGGGACTTGGTGAAATACTGTCTTACAGCCATCTTTGGTGTTCATGCATTAAAACACAGCGACATCACAAATCAAAATCCACATGCCTGCACTTAAAAGCACATCGTACATGTACTAGCAGTGAGGACCGCAGGACGGTGACCTGTCTGGTGTGACATCAGCTTCCACGCGGCACATCACCTCACCATCCACACATGTGCATTGCCTCCATCACAACCTTACAATGTGAAAGCCTATAAAATATATATCCACCAGAAAGTTGTAGTCATGTTAAAAATGTTAGTGGCTCTCCTTTATCTCAGAGTCGCTTTGCACTCGAACAACAGGGGGTAAATCTGTTCAACTGCCATGGCAACATATCGGACGTTTGGACCTATTGGAGGGGAAGGGGAGGGAAAAAAGCACTTTTAAAAATATTTACACAGACTAATATCATCATGATGTGCAATTAACTGCAAGATCAGTTATTCCTATATAAGGTTTCCTGGAACAGTAAAAATTTAAATATAAAAATCCAGTATAGACACACAGACATATATATGCATACAATTGCACCAATATATTTTGGTCATTTTTTCAGGCTAAACCCCAAAGTTTTTTTCCACAACATGGCTCTGGTCTCATAATCATAATTCTAATTCCTCCTACTGGAGATGTCAGCTTAGCCCTTTCCATATGCCCTAGATGAGGGACCCCACGCTCCACTCTAACATCACTCATGGCCCTCTCAGGCATCCAGATTTAATAAAGCATATCTTTAGAATGGCATGCATATTGTTACATTAAATCACTAGGTGTCTGCAACACAGAACAGAATATTTCCTACAAATATACCAAAAGATAATATAGAAAGACTACTCTTAAATATTATGAACTTGATGAGCTTTACAACATAATAAAGGTTACTGTTACAGAAATTACTGAATGTACTAGAATGGAATGTTCAGAAATGGAGTGGAATGACAGCCCAATGAAGTGGAAATAAAGGCTTCAAGAGACTAGTGGGTGAGTGGATTCTTATCCATACGTCTGTAATGACTAGTGCCAGCTCTCCACAGCAACTGGCAGAAATGAGTGGGTGTGTGGCATAAAGTACAAGCATCAAATGAGCTCAAAACTCAAAACCCTTCTTTAATTCCAGAGAAATTTTTTTTTTACATAAATCCCAACTTTACGAAGCCAGTTACAGAACCACTGCTGGTACAGTTATCTGCGAAGGGCAAAGACTACAGGGCCAAAAACCAGTACACAGCATAAACTGAAAACACCAAAACAGGATCAACTTCCTGCTGATACAGACACTACTAAACAGAACTCACGGGTGCATTACCTGTTACGGTGATGCTACCAGTAGAGAAGACTTGTACAGTAGCCTTGAGGTTTTTTATCCTGTAAGACGCGGCAGGATGAAGCTCTGGCTCATAGCTGAAAGAAAAAACAGGCACACTAGGTAAACGGAGCAGCTGTCACCTGTGAAGGCGCCGATGCCTACACAACTGCAGCTGAAGCAGTAAATCGGCTGCAGGGGTGGCCAGTCACCTGGCGATGGGTCTGTTGTTCTTGGTGAACTCAATCAGGTGGATCTGGAAAGGCATGCTGCACACGGCTAGCACATTCACCACCTTGAAGGCTGTGAATTTCACCTATCAGGAGACAAGGGAATTCAGCCCGTTGACAAACACGCATTTTCAACCACTACAAATACTGAACCAGATTTTATTAAATCGGACAATATTAAACCCTTAGTTATGATTATTTAGTTCAATAACCTACGGGTATACAAACCTTAAATCCTAGTTTTTGCAGACAACGGGCTAATCGGCGGGCACCGAGTTTTGCTTCTTCTTCGCTGAACAAATGGGCATGATTAACACAATACTATCAGAAAGGGGTTTTTGAAGTGCTCCAGTGAGAGATGCAAATCACAAAAAACCTTTCAAATGTACCGAAGCCTCTAAAAGTCAAGCACAGTATCTTACCTAGTAGCGCCGGTACAGATTATTTTTCCTGAGGACCATATTGAAGCAGTAATTCTGGGCTTCCTTAGTTTCATCAGAACTTTCTGTGAGGATAAGAATAATTGTGCAACAATCTGGCATCTCAGAAACGTCCAGCAACTGACTGCATTTGTATGCATGTCGACCACTGAAGCTCATATCTAGAATACCACCACTGGTCCCGCTTAGCATATAAACATCTACTAGTTAAACCGTATTATGGCCAATAAAGTGAACACCTAACATACCCCTTCATAATGGACCCGCACAGGCTTGGCAACGACTCAATAGCTTGTTATTAAACAATTACTAATTACTGAGATCACTTGAAGGTTTAGATTACATGGCTTTTGAAATTAACATGACACCGTATGCCCATGAGAGGTGGTTTGGCTCTGGGTGCTCTGGTTTCTTCCTCGCTGTCAAAAAACATGCAGTTAGAGTTTGGGAACTGGTATCCTATCCAAGGTATTTATCTGCCTTGTGTTCTATGCTGTCTGTGATATGCTCTAGGATTCCCGCGACTCAGAACAGAATATGAGGTCAGAAGATGGATGGATATTACAGTGGTACTCGAAAAGCCGTATAAACTTACCCCGACTTCTGGCTTGTATATGACATTGGTCCCCTCGAGTGCAATGGTACGGAGGTTTAGATGACACCTTGTCCTAAAAACCGAGACCACGTTGGTGATGATGATGTCCAGGGCGACGTCATTATTCGCTTCCATTAGGGAATCGGGTCTTAGGGTCTTCAAAGACGCATACCAAGAGGCGCACACACTACAAGGCAAACGCATATGACGCATTACATTACATTTACTTTATCTAGCAGACGCTTTTGTCCAAAGCGATGCACAAGTGAGTCACTTTTCTACTGCATGTGCGGCTAACCCTGGGGGCGCATGCGCGCTATTTATTTATGGATACGTTTGAGGGAAGTGATATTAACGATCAACAGCAATTTTAGATATTTCTAGACTGAAAGGGGGTATTCCTTTGCTACAGTTACGCTCGTTTGAGCGAATGGCCAGGCCAATCCCCCGCAAAGATGTCCGGCTTCAGATCTTAACCTACGTCGATGTTGGTGTCCGGCCCGCTATGTTTTCCTTAAAAATGTCTCGGAAGCCGCTGGACCATCGACGAGGGCGAGCTTCGCAGGCGACAGGACAGTTTTACAGACCAGGATCTTTGGCAGGGGAGAGATGCTACCAGACAGGGAGATCCCCTTTACCTTCGGTTTGGTGAATAAAACACCAGTATGTTTCACAAATCCTAAGGCGTTAGTAAGAAGAATAAATACGTCTCTGCCAACACGTAACTGATTCGTTGTGCAAATAAGTCCTACATGTGGTAAATCTAAATGATATATTCCCCGATTCATAAAAATGCTAAATAAATCAGATATAAACAGCGATTAGCAACACGCATAAAAAGCATAATATAGTCGATTAGCTAGCCACGTTTGGATAAAGCGACGGGACACACCGTAACTTTCAACCATTCTGCCTATTCAAGTGGCTGCTCTGGACTTAATTATTATTCACATATATCACCACGTCTTTAAGAAAAGAAACCGAGTAGCTATATGCTTAGAATTCTTTTACACGGTTGATTATATAGCTAAGAGTCTAAGGACAAATTCTGCCAGCTGCAAGCGCGTATTTACAATTCATAGAAATAAACTGGCAAGTAGCATCACTAGTAAAATTTTCCCCCGCTTATCCGATGCATTCAGCAAACATAAGCTACCCGGTCATTGCCATTTTACTTGCAAACTAAACAGCCATGTATACGTCCCTATGAAAGTAGAAGTCACATTAGGAGCCCTTCACCGCTAAACACCGGCGACACACGTACCGGGCACTTTTTCAATTCTTTTAATACTTTTTAACGGACTGACATATACGTTTAAAACGTTAAAACATCTCGCTCAAAAAAATAATAATAATAAAAAACAAAATAAAAAAGACATCCCGCAACACAACAATCAAGCCGGCTACTGAGCAACTGTCAACTTCCTGTTTTGGGTCGGATCATTCTGGGAAAATGGGCGAGGATGACGCGCCGGTGGACGGGATTTGCATTACTGCCCCCTGTGGGCAAGGAGGACCCCCTCCCCCATGTAAATAAACAGTAGGTCCGTAAATTATTTTCAAACTTGTTTTGGGAAAAACAAATGTTGTAGGAGGTGACATTAAAATGTTAAAATTAAACTTGGACAACAGAGGATAAGTCAGTTCTGAGCCAATGGCGTGTTTATATACAGAGAGTGCCGTAGTCGGTATATTGCATTTTGTTAGATGATATTCCCTTACTAAGCGCTAGATGGAAGGCGCGTCAAAATTACTAAATTGTCGATCCCATGTCCAAAAATATTAACCGTTAAAATCAAGACGAGTGTTTAATTATAAAATCCATAGCCCTTACGTCACGCTGATTTGTAACAGTTAAATTGGGTATATGGCGTTAGCAAAGAAAATTACAGCTGTCATGCGGCCCATGCTAGATTTGCAGTTAAAGACTCTTTTTGGCAGTATTGCAGGCTGGAAGGAGCTACAAGCGACCACCAGCTGCGGGGTCTTTGTGTATTGTCCTGTGCTGTCTAAGGACAGATTGCTCAAATCGACTGCCTAGAACTGTCTTTCCAAATTGGCAATTTCATAGCTACTTGTCAAAGTTTTAAGTCACATTGTACTTTTGCTAGACAGGTTGTAAGTCGACCCAATTCCAAGTACATGTAGAAGTTTTTTCCATAAAACTGAAAAATCTTTTGAATACTTATCCACAGCTGGGGACGGTGTGTGACTTTCAGGTTGTAAGTCTGTGCCTGTGTTCAGAAGGTCACCAGTTTGAATCCCTGAACCCCAACTGCTTTGGGGTGCTGGAGGCTGGCTAAACCCCAGATTTACTCTCGCCTGTACTTGTGTATGTGTGCCTCATGGAGAGCAAGATGGGATGGGTGAAAAGACTATTTCCCCAAAAGGATGAGTAAAGTATTTTATCTCCAGATGAAGCCATATCTCTTGAACACAATATGCTCGGCATAGATTTTATTATTTAATAGAAGGTTCTTTAATGAGGAAAAGTGGTGATATTCAGATTCAGGTATTCAGATTTCATCAGCGCACCTATACAGTATCAAGGGGAACAGAAGGTGTAGCGGTGGAACGAATGAGCGCGGAGACCACGGAACCTGCCAAAACCCTCATGTGTTGTCTTTGTTTTTACGGCTGCTTTCCAAAGTTCCTCTTAAAGGGATTTATCATTAAGACCATTTTCCAAAAGTCCATCAGTGAAATTATACTTCTCTGTGTACATTTTACAGTTTACATTAAGCTCAATTTGGATTTATGCTCCTTGCCATGATGACAGTTGTTCAGATTAACATCTTTGTTCTGTATTGGCGCATCTGTTCTCAGTACATTGTTTGTGCTTTCTGGATAAGTATTGGTGTGATCCAAGAAATATGATTTATGTTCTGGTGGCTGTCCAGGAATGTTTACAGCAGCTCACAATGCCAGTGAATTAGCCGAACTGTTCAAAAACTTTGACACATCATTTTTCAGAGGATACCGTTACAGGCTTTAGTTAAATTTCATACTGTATCTCCAGATAGATTAAGGCTTCTGATTATGTACCAGGTCTGCCTCTCTGCTCACTATGAGCAGGACCCTCAGGTCAAGATCGCAAAGCTGGGGCTCGTGGCCAAAATCGGCTTTGTGATTCTGTGCTATTAATAGGTGGAAGAGATCTGTTAACACCAAACTCCAAGCCTGATTGGTCAGACCAGCAGTGTGAAAGTAGTACTGAGCAAGTAGCCTTTCACGTTGACTTGAGAAGGAAGCCCATCTGTGTATACAACAATAGTATCTGTCTGGGCTTGATGTGGAAGGAAAGCTACAACAGATATATAAAATATTGAAAATCCAATGAAAAATTGTTTAGCAGCCAGTAGCTGTGAGATATTCTTTCCAAGATTGTGGTACGGACTACGAACCTGCCATTACAGCTCATGCCTTGTACATGTACGCGCATCACTTTTAGTGGGGAAGGGGACACGGCACAGTGCATTCTGGGAGTGTTATGCAGCTGATCCGCACTTTAAACCCATGCTTTGCTCCCAAATGACCTGCGGTTGATCCCTGTTTGTAGCTAAACCAGTTTCTTACAGCTCCAACCGTCTGACTTGTGCAGCTGTTATGGGCCTATTCCAATACTTTTTTTTCCCTATCGGAGGCTGCAGATATTGTAAGCAGAGTTTTTGGAAGGGGGAACGGAGGAGAAATTTGTCTGTAACTGGTGCCCCTCGACTGCCTTTTGCCCCTCCATTTCTCCTCACAATGGCCTGCTCCGTCTCATGGCTCAGTCCCCTCCTCACACTGGTCACTTCCCAAACAAAACAACAACATAACTTGATTATGAATCACTGTTGTTGTTTGGGCCTCCTTGGATACAGGGATTGTCTTCTCAAGAGCCTGTCACCATGAAATATATTTCTGTAAATAAAATAAATTTACTACTGAGAACCCTTTGGAAATGTCCTTTGGTGTTTACTATAAAGGCTGAGTTTTAAAGTGGGTTACACAATGTCAGATGATCGCATGGGGGATGGATCTCGCTTACGTGTTCCAATGTTTAGTAAACGTATCGAAGAGCTGCAGGTGGGTGGGGATATCAGAGGTACATTAATGTTTTTGTGAAATCGTTAAATAAATATTTTACCGACACTTATTCTGCCATAAGATGTGTAAGTAAATACAGTGAACACCATTGGATATAGCAGTCGTATCATGGTGTTTATAAAAATAAAGTCATTTGACTTTTGGAGTTTGCATATGATTACTGTATTTGATGGGACTATGGCACAACTCTTATGTTGGTTATCTCTGAATAATAAGTTCTTATGCTTAGCTAGATAAGAATGAGTGCTGAGTAGAATTTTTAAACGTTTTTTTATGCGATATGCTCTTAGGTAGGTTGAATGCCGTGTTTGATATTCCTGCTTCTTAACCTTTAATAGAACATGAAATAATCAAGTGAGGAAGTGGCTTTCAGCACCCCTGGCGTCTCTCAATATATTAAAAAGTTAACTGTGAAACTTCTGTGAAAACCGACATTCCGTGAGGTGCCTTTTCCTCCAAATATTTGGGGTCATCAAGGATTTTCAATAAAAGTAATTGTTTGACTTTTACTTGACAGATGAAAAGGCCCATGTAAGGTTCTAGACCTTCCTAGAACGGAAAGATACAGGTAAATGCACATGGAAGTCTCTATCTATTGTATTGAGGTTCATAGTGCAGGTTCAAGATGCTAATTTGCTTTATCCCATTTCCCTGTGCTGGGTGGTTGTAGCATGACCCCCCCCCCCGCATCCCCACTGGCCTAGTGACCCCTACTTCCCTTTTAAACTGGCCAGGCACATCAGGACCTGGCTAGACTGTTTATCTTGGGCCTGCATCATAGGCCCATTGCATAATTCTTAATGCAGTCAACGTTGATTTGCACTTTTGTTATTTGTGAGTCCTCAGTGCTATGAACTTGCGAGGAAGTTCCCCCTAAAACTGTATCTCTGCTCTCCAGCCAAAAGACAGGGACTGACCCTTTCGTCCACCTCCTAGCCGGGGACTGCATCTTCCCTGTTCTATTAATACAGACTTTGTTTGATTGCCTTATTAAAACCGAATGCAGATATTTACTGGAACCCATGCCAGTTAAATGGTTTGCTGTCGGATCATCACACAATGTTCCAGAAACACGAACCAAATCTCCAAAAGCATGGAACATAGGTTACACTTTGGGTTGCCAGCTCTCACACATACACAGTGACACTCACGCTTTCTGACTGTCACGCTCACGCAAGAAATCTTATGGCAAATCTATTTTATTCCATTATAAACCTAAAATTAGCCACATCCAAAGCGCTGAGGTACTTTGCAAACCCTATAGACTATTTGCAAGGTAATAGAAGTGTTACATGCATGTAAATCAGGGCCAGTTCTAGACTGTATCAAATGGGGGGGCAATAAGAGATATTGGTGGGTCGCATCTTTGGCTTTAGTGGGGCTTGCGGAGCATTTGGTGGGGCATTGCCCCCCGTGCCCCTGCCTTGAACCGGCCCTAATGTAAATGAGTGTGCAGACTTGTCTTGAAATGAAAATCTCACACCGGCCAGCTGACCAAAGTTTTCAGATCTGGTTACAGTATAACAGAATCCATGTCACCCTGTTTGTGTCAAAGAAAATGCACTAAATCCATTGACATGAAGAGATGTTAACTGCTCTGGTTAAGTCTCGCAAGATCTGTGTATATGTGCTTACAATGATATGTCACGTACAGCAGGAAGAAAATGAAGGCCAGGATGTCTGTGCAGAGGGCGTGGAGGCTAACTAGAGGCCAGAAACGTAGGGCCTGTTATTGTTATAGTGTACCTGCTAATAATAATTAGCATAGCTTTACAGCACCAATAAAATCAATAAAACAGCTATGAAGTAGCTAGCAATCGCTGTGACACCGTACTGGATAGTAATGGAAGATGGTTGGGTGGGTCTGGTGGCTAATTATTAAGATGGATTTAAAGTTGCTAGCCATTAGCACTGGAGAATCATTAACACGGCTAACAAATGGCTAATTATTAGCACAGCTTCACAACACATGATCAATAAACACCATTAAAGTGGCTAGCCTTTAGTATAACTCCACGATCGCTAACAGCTCCCAAAGCTTTGCGGTCACTCGCACATTTTAGCATCAGCCAGTCCATTCGGGAATCGGGGTAGCACATCTGCAGCCTCTTATTCAGTTTATATGGCAACAATGAATTAAAAGGACAAAGACATATTGCTGGTGAGCAAGTATTTTGCGGAATCTGGAGATTTCAGACCGCTGTATAAACAAAGATGTGGGAAACTCGGAGTGTTTACTCCAGCCATTCTTAGCGGCCATGTCACACTGCACATTCGCAGTGACATCACCAGCTGGAGTAGGTTTCCCGAAGCAGTTTAGTCTAAGTAAACTGCCCTTAACGCTTTTATTCCGGGTGTGGCTCAGGTCCACGCGGTTTCGTTCCTACCATTTGCAGGTGCTTAAAAAAATCTTTGTTTATGGCAGGAATGTTTTCACTGAAAGGAAGAGTGTCACCCTTATTTACCCTTTGATTTGTCCATGCACTGCATGATTGCAGCGTACCTACCCAGGTACCTACCCATAAGCCCCTGGGGTGATAGGTAGGATTTATTTTTTTATTTATTGATAAAAAGGTTCAAAACAAAGTGTGAATTTATTTCATGTTTCTATTGAAAGAAACTGTGTACCTGTTGTTTTTCTGAAGTCAAAGGGAAAGTAGAGGTGTCCATGCTTGCTTATGTGCCATAAGCGTCCACTGGTGCAACACCGTGGAGGTGCTTGGCATGTCATTGTTATCCTAGTTGCATTACCAAGTGTACAGCACCACCCGCTGGAGGCAGAGCTTGGTGAAAATTAGTCACAAGTCCTTTTTCATCTGTTTATCACCATCAAGATTGGACAAGAAGACAATTAAATATTCTTTACTTTACAAAACCAGCCATTTCCACCCATCCTCAGATCCTCAGACCCCAAGAAATCTCATAGCTGCACGCAATAAAGAACTCCATCGCATTAATAGCAACAATGTTGCCTTTAATTAGGAATTTGTACAATCAGATTGGCAAAATCAACACCATGTCCATTTCTCTTACCTGGATACATTTTTGGTGTGTGTTTTTCTGAAGCGAGCATGCATGTGACCACACGCACATTTATTAAATACAATCACATAAAGTCCATCTTTCAATTTTCCTTACAGACAAAAACAGGCCATTACTCCCACAATGATTTATGTATAATTTATTGTTAAATAAAAAAGTAAAGGATCCCAGGCTGACAATGGGGGTGCAAATGGATGGGCTGGAGCACCAGTACTGTGACATACTGCATTGCTCTTGGGAGCTTGTTGTTTTTTTCTTTCCCCAGATGAGTGGGAGGAGATGGGGGGAGGCGGGGCTGAAGCCTTCTGGTTCGCTGATTGGGAAGTACCTCAAATCAGACATCCAATTATACGGCTGGTTACCCTTTTAAGACCTTTGTAGATGGGTGTCAGGGTCAGGGTGTTACACTCGGAATGATGCGTCACTGTCCGTGATCATGAGGTATTTGACTGTAGGGGAGGGTTCATATTGTTACATGTAGGTTTCGTATAAAAGCCCCTCTATAATTCAACTGCAGCCTTCCCCAGGACAAGTGGTTATCGTGTTTAAAAGGAAAATAAGAGTCTGATTTAGGTGACTCCTGTGTTATTTCTCTGTGCTGTTGTGGGTCCTCCCCTTTTCGATGCAGCAATCCCTGTGGTCTTGTGTTGTTTTGATACCGTTTGCTCCAGAAAGGGTCACATTACTACCCAAACTAATGTGCTAGGTAATGAGCTGTAAGGCCAGGGATATGGTAATTTTACATAAGAGAAACTGGGCATCTTCTTCTCTGTACTGTTATACTAATAACTGAGAAGCCATCAGACATGCATTGCTTAGATTTCGACTGTAAAAAACATTCAAAATATCAAAATCCTCTTTATTGACATTTTGTTGTTTAGCTGATGCTATTAATCCATGCAACAATGTTTATCAGCAGGATGTTTTTATTGGAGAAATGTATGTTTCATTGTTCAAAAAAGAGGCCGTCCCTGAACTCAGTGCATATTGTAGCATCCAAGCCATGCTATGTATTAAATGACGCCTTCCTACTGTAAGTGTACGTCTACATACGTAGCGATTCAACATGCTGTCCAAGTTGTGCCTTGTGTCCAGTGCACCATGGGATAGCCTCCAGGCCTCTTGACAGAAAATGGATGGATGTGTATATTTATAACAATGAATAAGTTATTATGATTCATTTCATGCTCTATAACATTTTAGCTTTAGCTACACCATTAATATCTACGCTGGCAACAGGCAGTTTTTTTTCACAACTCAGACACCATGTGTTGGTGCATTATCTGGTCTCCATCGGCAACAAGTTTGACCAATCATCCTTTTTCTTTCTTCATGCAGTTCTTCAGATGATTACGTTCACAGCTTTCAGACACATCAGGCTAAATTTGGGAAAGAGTTGCTCACATCCCTTAAGGCCCGCTTGTAAAGTGCTGGCGAAGACGTCGAGCGGTAATGAATGTGCGATACGGGGGCTGCGGGCCATCCTCGCGTTTTTAAGGGGCCGATTGTAGGCGCTTGTTTAACAGCAGATCTTTTGCGTGGGCCTGGATTACGGAGGAGGAAAGGAACCTTCTCTCCCTGGCTGCTGAGAGATATATGAATAATACGCGTCTGTGTTGCCCTTCATTTCAGATGAAGCTGACGAATGTGACTCCCTGAGAGTCAGCTCCCAGCACAGGACTGATCTGAGGAACATCATTCATTCCGTACTTCACTGGCTGCTTCTTCAACTAGGGAGGGTAAACGTTGCCATTTAATCTTTGAATTTTGTCCCCATACACAGTTTAATTTTCATTTACTGGTGGAAATATGCTGTCCTCCAAGCTGGGGGGGCTGTATCCAACACAGCCATTTTTCTTTCGGTGTGTACATAGCAATTTTGTGAAACTGGGGCATAACTCGTCACAGCTGTAAGATATATTAGTTTTCTTTTCTGCATGTTTAATCATATGGGGTTATAACAACACGCGGCCAGTTCTTCAGTCCTGAAACCTCTTAGGCCTCTAGTCTCAACCTTCTAGTCCCCACCTTTAGCTCTTACATCTGCTTTGAGCCCTAGATCCTAGCTTACAAATTTAGCTCCAGTTGCTTACATCCAGCTTGGTCCCTACCCTCTGCAATCAGCTCTTAAGTGTGAGTCCCAAGAATTTGTGCATGTTCCCAGTGCTAATACCCTACGTAGACCCTAGCTTCAGCCCCTAGTTCCTTCGCTACTTCACTATCCTCAAACCTTAGTTGCCCCAAAGCCGGGGGACATGCAAAGACAATATCCTCTATAGGCTGATGCTGTGCCAACCATCGGAAGTCGGTAAGTGAAATGCTATATTTGTTTCCCCTTTCTCTGTTCCCTCTGTATTTCGGGGGAGTTCACAGTGGAGGTTATGCGCTTCTTGAAGAATGATGTTCTACTGACTTCTTAACATTTCGGAGAGCATCTCTCAGTGGGATTGATAGTCCCCTTGGGAGTCAGCCAAAGGTCACAGGCCTTTAGCAAAATATTCTTGGAAACCAGTCTCATCACCAGAGCTTAAGGCTTCTCTCATTAGTATCCACAGATGGGTTGGATGCTTAACTAGAAAAGATTAACTCTTCAGAGAAGTTTGGTGCCAAAATGTAATATTGCAGGAAGTTATTAAACCTTTAACCCGTAAACCACTGTCAGCTCAGTATTCGACCTCACCCTGACAGGTCCATGATGAATTGTGAACTGTCACATATTAAAATAAAATCCCATTCATCTTTATTAAAGTGCTCCTTTGTTTTTCAATCTGGGTGCACTGTGGTCTTTTGGGGTTAATCATTTTTAACTTACAGTAATATTACGGCTAAGGAAGTGCAAATTATGTAAAATTTAAAAATGAAACATTTCCACTGGAATAAAAAGCAGTCTATTTCTTCGCTGTTGCCAGAACATAACGAGGGTATCATCTCATAAGGATATCCCTCCCTTCTTTTAGTGATACATATTTGCAATCTACAGCCTTACTGTGTAACTTTGTCTTGTTGTCTGAAAAAAACTGCAGGAATTAAGACAGGGGTGCTGCAAATAAATGTTAGTCCCCAAAAAGCATACCACATTGGGCCCCAAACTTAGACCAGTCCAATTATGTTCCACACTTTTTAGGGCCCCTCTCACTCAGGGGTCCCCGGAAGCACCCTAACTTTTCCACTGTTTTCAGCAGCCCTTGATAGAGGCAGGGTTGAGCTATTAATTGCAAGTGCAATTAAGGTAAATGTACAGGACATTTGCATGTTGAGGAAGTGGGGTGAAAAATTCAAGAGAGTGAGATATTTAAAGATTTTTAAAATCAATTTTAAATTATTGAATTATTAAGAATTACAATAATCCATTACAACCAAAACTTGAATAAAATCCTAAATGTGAATATGTGCAAATGTATTTATTTATTTGTTTATTTGTTGTTTATGGTTTCGTTTGTTTGATATTTTTTATATATAATTTTCCCGCCATGCAGCGGGATGCTGCTACAGAAAAAAAGCATGGAAAGTGCATTATTAGAATTAAATTTTCATGTTATAAACATACGAACCCACGTGATTAACCACTATGCCACCTGCTATCCCATAAATAATTCGATATTGGATTTTTCCTTTTTTTGTATTCTAGTACCTACATAGAAGTGAAATATACGCCATTCACATTAATAGAGTAGCCACATATATTTGAGCATTGTATGTATGCTTGCTGTTTTGGAGTAGACAAATATATAAAGTATATTTCGGTCAACAAGTAACACTATTATCGTTTCGAGGAAGGACATTCAGAATGGCACTGATATTAGAAATAAGGCCACCTTTGCCGCTGCAGGTTTACGTCAGTGCGCCGCGGCGGGTCCGAGTTTACTGTTCACCGGATCCAGGGCGGACATGGCTTCGTGCATCAGCGTCCCGGCAACACGGGAATAGCTTCTCTCAGTTATGTCCCCGGTGCCACTGATCAAAGCCTTACTGCAGGGACGCCCACCCAGGCGTGGGGTGCGATCAAGAAAGAAAAAACCGGACGGACATGTTGTCCGCAGGTCCAAATCGAGCAGGTCGCCACCCCGGCCATAAGATGCCAGCACATACCCGCTAGAAAACCAGGTAAAACAGATAAATAATATATGGTTGTTTCCTTTTAAAATTGCCTTTAAATTTGTATGTATAAACGTAATTTAGATCCTTCATTAGTCTACAGGATCTATTTGCCTTCTTTCTACTGACCCAATACTAGATGCCCATAACGTAAATGGATGAAAAGCTGTCCACCCAAATTTCGATAGTAAATGCCAGTGCTATCCTTATACTAAACCCTACTTCAGTAATAATAATGGTAATACGAAGAACAGGGCTGGTCAAACCTATAAGCGGCCGCCTAGGGCGCCAACGTCTGAGGTGGCGCCAGCGGTGATGCTCGCCTAGGGCGCTACATTGGCTAGGACCGGTATTAACGAAGAAGAATGCGATTTGCGAGACTTGGAAGAATGTGATATAAAATAAATACTTGATGTCTTTCTAAGTTTACTTGTACATTTGTTCGCGAGTGTGTGGGATTAAAAAGTCAAGAAAATTTGCTTCCCCCTCGCTTTATCTGGAGAGGTTTAGATCGTGGTTTTTGCGCATTGCACACGGAAACAGCTAAAAAAATATATCTAAGAAATTATTTTATCACTCAAAGGTTTGAAAAGCCTCGACTACTACTCCACTTCCCTCGCCGAACTAGCCTATTCCGCGGAACACGTGGAATAATGACTAACGCATAGCTGATTTATTAATATTAGGCTATAGTATTTCGTGTGTTCTCAATCACCCTTACTAACACTAACCAGGGAAAATTCAGTTGAACATTTTCTTATTAGTGTTGTTGTTATATATGCATAAGATTGTATATGCAGATGCGTATGGTAAGCCTGGCTTAAATCTTCATTTCCCCTGCAGTGTGACGAACACACATTATTTATTAACCGAACCTTTTCGTCCTCCAGCAGTCTTGGTCCGCCTGCGCAAGGCAGCGGTAGGGGACCAGCGAAAGGCAGCCGTATCTGCATGCAACGAAGACGTTAATAAAAGCAACCTCCCGTAATGCCACTTTTATGAGCACGGGTTGCCCATTACCCTGTTGCAATATATCCTTTGTTATTGTGTAAGATAAATAATGTTCTGCAAATGGCAACGCTCGTCCTAACTCCTAAAATGAAATAGGGTCAATAGTTTATTTCATTTACCGCATAATGGGAACGTTTTATATTAAGACATTGACCATGACTTTACTTACGTAACTAGCGTGCAGAGCATTAACACAGGACTTTATTATATAATAAAACCTTCAGTGGCATTAGTATCACCTCATGAAGGAAACAAAAAGCCAATGCTCAAAGAAATATCAGATATCAATAACAATAAAATATGCCTGTGCACTGAAGCCTCACTGAAAAACTGGCCTATAGGTGCTTCACTTGGAGTTAAGTGGACTACATCCATTAAGGGTTTTAAAATAATATTATATTCTATTTAATTTCTCTTGTATGGCCTCAAACAGTTTTACAGAATTATTTTGCATAGTAAGGCCAACTTTCTAGTTAGGACGCGGCATGATGGAGGAAGGCAAATAAATAAGGGCTTATTTAACTAAACCAGCAGAAAGGGAGAAGCATAAAACAAAACTGGAAAAACGGAAATGAAGGCAGGGAGCAGCACCAGGAACCACAATGCCAAAGACAGGGAGCAACACACGAAGACTGGAATAACTAACAGGGAATAACTATCATGACTACTACTAACAAACACTATGCTACACAGGGATGGAACAGAACAAGAACAGGCACTTAAATACACTGCTAACAAGGCTGGATAGGGGACAGGTGAGAACCATAAGAAATCGACTGATCATTAAGGACATGGGGCAACAAGGAACAGGTGGGGTAGTTAAAATTAACAGGCACAGAGAGGTCAATTAACAGATAGGGGAAAAGGACCTAACGCTAAGGGAAACCAAAACCAGGTCAACTGAATGAACAAGAACAAGGAGCAAAAACAAGGAAATGTAACTCCAATTCCAATACAAACATAAACCGTGAGAACACAAAACCAACGAACATTAAGTAATAATTAGTTGAGACTGGCCTCTGGCAAGCCTCAAACTCACAACCAAAATAGGAAAGCTGGTAATAGTGGCTAACCACTTAGCTCATTAAGCCACACAGCAGCCCAGGGAACCTGTAAACACACTAGGGACTTAACGCTACAAGATAGAGGAGGGAACAGGATGGCCAGCAACACCTACTGACCAAACGGGGACAAAACATCGGACAGGGCCAGACGGGCACGGATCCTGACATTTCAGACCCCATCATCTAACCTCCCCCCTTTTTAAATTTTTAAACAGATTAGTACAAATGCTAGAACTTTGTGGAACATGCCTTTTCACTTTCAGGAGATGTTCAAGCTTAATAGCATCTGTTGCATGTAACGGTCACTCATTGGCCACTCACACAACAGTCGGTGGGCCCAGCAGACTTTGTTAATTGAGCATGTATGGTATTACCGACCACAGCCTGGCAATGTTAGAGCCATCAACATGCCCTTACACAGATGCATGGTTTAATGCAAATCTACCTTTTTCTAGCATTAGTTTATATAACATATAAACAATAACGGTGTGGTATTAAGAGGAAACAAAGTCTGTGAGATAAGGTTAGTTTCTGATCGCCAGGCACCTCTGACTTCCATATTTGTTTTTGTTTGAACTCCACGTCACTTAGTGCAGAGACACTACCGTTAAAATACCCTCCTTTTGTTCCAGCGGTAACGAGCTTTTGAGGTACGACCGCTTGCCACATAGAAAGTTCTAAAAAGCGTATTTGCTGAAGAAAAATTCTCATAATGAATAAGAAGTGCTGTAGTCTGCAATTACTTAGTTTGGGCAGTAGGTAGTGTAGTGATATTTTGAGAATAACGCCCAGTAACCTGAAGATTGCCAGTTTGAAGTCAAGGAAAACCCCAGATGTTGTATGAATAAATCTGAATTAGACAAAAAAATCCAGCTCTATAAATGGATAAAATCATATGCTTACTAAAGGTCAGTGATTCAAGATAACACTTTGTATATCTATAATAAAGGAAGGAGTGGCATGCTGTTGGGTGTGAGTTTGAATCCCATCCCTTTGCTCAGTGTGTGGAGTTTCCTTTGGATATTCTGGTATCTTTCTGCAGTCCAGAAGCATACAGTTTAGTGAACTGATAACTCTGAATTGCTCGAAGTGTGTGTGCCCTGGGGTAAAGTAGCATGTTGTACTGGGTGTGCCTATGCTGACTAGGATAGACTCCAGCCCCCCCGCCTACATGACCCTGTACTGCACAAGTGGTTGGCTGATAAATTGATTAAAATTAAAACTGTTGTGGACAATACAGACACCCATTTAATCTAAACAGAATCTAAATTGCATTTTAATTCTGGAATAATAGCAAGAAGATTTTCACATGATAGCATCTGGGCTTTATCTGCTTGACCTAACTGTTTGTTTACTCATAGAGGTCTAATATGACAATAGCAGGCTGCATGAAAGACTATCCCAAAAAAAAATCACATACTCCGACGCTGAAGACTCAACAGACACAAGAGACACTGACAGTTTGACCTTGTTAAAATGTGAAGGCTTTCAGGAGGAAGATGTGCAACTCAAACAAACAACTGGAAACCAGTGGGCTCTCTTTGCCGGGGGCCCTGCCTCTCAGGCCAGCTGCCTCGTCTTCAGGCCAGGCCAAGAGCCTTGTTTACCAGACGCCCGGCTGCACACTGGGGTAAATCGGTTGCAAGTGCGCAGTGGGAGAAACAGCCACAATTGTGACTTTGGCCCGCCGTGTTGTTTGAATCGTGTCCACTTTCCCAAAACAACAATTCTTCAAGGTCACAGCTTAGATCTGCTCTCAAATTATCTCATATCCTTATCTTTTACAAAGTATATTCCATTCACAGGACTTGTGAGCACCCAAGTCTCACAGCATAACCAAATGATAATGGATGGACTGAAATACCTGAGAGTGAAGGTGTCTTCTTCACACTGTTTGGCCGTGGGTCTCCTGGTGCCCTTTATAAAAAGGAGGTACAGAAATGTCACTGAACAATTACGTTGCTGCAGCTACTTTAACTGTAATACCGTACTGAGCAGGCTAAGGCTCTGTGCCTGTGATCAGAAGGTTGCCGGTTTGAGCAGAGCACCAGCATCGCCAGAACAGTCACAGGTCCGTGGGTCCTTGAGCAAGGCCCTTAACCCCCAGCTTCAGGGGTGCTGCATGTTGGCTGACCCTGTGCTGTGAACCCCCCCCCCCCCCAAAGAGAAGCATTCCAACGTACCTGTACTTGTGCAAATGGCAAATAAAGGGTTTATCATTTATTGGAGCTCTTGTGAGTCTACAACTTACTTTGCCAATACTTTAAAATTATGAGCAGACTTGAAACACTTAATTTTTAAACAGTTCCCCTAGTAACAACCTACAAATTGAAATCCAAAGTGCACAAATAATATATGTATGTTAGGCTTATATGTTTCTGAGGTTGTTTATGGGTTTTCATTTTCTTGCTGTTCATTTGCAGGGGTGGGAGGGATCCGTATATTTTATAGCCCCCCCCCCACCATGTTTTGAGTGTGGTTAAGCTTCTCTTCCACTCCTGGGCACACCGGATCTCTGATTTGATTTACAATCCAGAGATCTCAGCCCAAGGTTTGTGATCCAGAGCAGATCTACGCCCATGTTTCTTACCCATCAGCCTCATCTAGATGGCTGAAGGGAAGAAGGTGGCCATTGCAAACTTGTTGGGGGGGGGGGCAAGATGGTGGAGATGGGAGTTTTGGCTAGAGAGTAATGTCATGATTACGTCAGATAATTTACATTTATTTAGCAGATGTGTTTATCCGAAGTGACGTACAAGAGAGAGAAATGGCACATCGCAAACATATATGCTGACAAGAAATCAACTAGTTGTAACTAACTATGCTGAGCATCCAGTGAATGCCCATTAGTTTTCACAGACTACTGGTGGACGCTTATCTTCAGCGGTTACTCTTGCTCAGCTTGTGACAGAGCACTGTGGCTTCGTTTGGGTTTACGCCACGCTAACTGAGATCAACCTCGTCCTTGTGTGTCTGAGGTTTTGTTTTGAGATGGATGGAAGTCCATAATGGGACAGTGAGCCATTCTAGGGAAAATAAGATAATTCTCTAGACTCCGTTTAAGCCATGGGTTTTAGATAGCTATAATAGGATTTCTTCTGTTTCGGAGGCCTTATTTATGTTGTTGACATAAAGGAATCGTGGAAAATATAGGGAAGGTCTCTTTTAAGCAGGACCTAAGTAAGTAACAGGTCAGCAAGAACAATTGGGACATCAATCGTATAGCGTAATGAAATATATGGAAAGTATATTTATTTGTAGAAAGCCACAGCTAGCTCTCCTAACTGCCAGCGCCTGTTTGTGCAGCCATTTCATGTGACTGAGATCAATAAGGCAGAGCGTAGTTCAAAACCACTTTATCTCAATATCAACACATAACAGGTTAAAGTTCGACGGAGGAATTTCAGACAGGAAATAAAGACGGCATTAAAAAACAGCGCTGGGGTGAGGGCTATAGCTGCCAAAAGAGAGAGACGCATTCGGGCTTCCAACAATGGCGGCCATAAAGAAAGGCGATAAGAGATGTTGATGCCAAAATAAACAGCAAAACAAAATGGTTGCTTTGCTCTCATACGGTTCAGCATTAGCAGCCTAGTTTAAGGTATACTGTAAAGGGATGAAGTTTCTGATGCTTTTGAGGCTCCTCATCATCCTCTTCCTCTTTTTTTGCTCTTGCACACTCTTAATCGCTCCTTCTCCTCCAGCTGCAGTGCAATAATGCCAATATACCTCCTATTTACAATGTTTCCTTGGCCCAAATTCAGCTTTTGCGCTATTCATTCTGTGCTCATGGTTCTTCTATGAAATATATCCTTTGTTTCAAGTACAAGTTCTGTGTTTCTGTCAGACACCTTCTTACAAGAACAGAGATATTCCCCCAGTGAGTTCTTATGTGTGGGCGTGACCTTAGCTATCTCACGCATGAGCCATGAACATTATTATCCTGCCACTGGCCTAGCTATGCAGACCTGCCTTGGCTCATGGTTTAACTGACAGCACATTAACTCCTAAAAGGGACTTATAACGCCAGAAACCTTTGCATCCATAACAGTATGTGGATTGTTTGGGTTGCTCTGTTTCAACATGCAAGCAGTCAGTGCTGAGAAACTAAGAGAATATAGACAAACATGCACACACATGCATGCCAAGGCCATGCACCTCTGTGCCATATTCACACAATGGAAATAGAGGTGCTCTTACATCAAGTCAACGTTCTTCTCCCTGGGAGATAATCTGGGCTGGGATGTGCAGTGGTGGGTATGTTAATTGGTATGTGGCTGTAAGGGCCTGTTCTGGGGAGGGGGGAGCGCTCCTCCGGGTCAGGGCCCCTCTGATCCCCGCTAAGTGGCCTTGCTCCAGGGCAGCGGTGCCGGCTTGTGTTACAGCACTTGTCCGCTTCCTGCCCCGAGGGCTGAGGCAGTGGTCCCCAAGGGGGGGTGGCAGGGGCGGCACAGTCTGATGAATGGGCCTCACCGTCAGCGCTCATGTCAACACCTTCCCCAGGATCCGCTTGCCTCTTCCTGGGCCTGCTTTTTTCTGTGCCCATACAGAGATTAGCATTATGGGAAATTTTCAATCCCACTTTTCAGTTCCTCTCAGGAGTCTTGTATGGTTCGATGGAGACCCCCCCGACCCCTCAGTTTTTGATGTATTGTCGTATGCAGTGCTCAAATATACTCCATCAATTAATATAAATTTTCTAACCCTAACATATCTAATTCTAGCTTTTGGATGTCTGCCAAATAGACAAATGTGTATATCGATATATAAGATAAATTTGAAAAACAATATTGTTGTTAAAGCAGCCTCTAAAATTTTAACATTGCATATAAATAATGGCTGGTATATATGAACTTTAAGGACACAGCTATATCTCCTAACAGACAGTCATTATAATAATCATCAATAATCAATTTTGCATTTGTTGATTTCATCTACCACAAAATGTGAATACTATCACGTCTAGAGTGGAATTAAAGCATTCATTTCAACTGAAAAATTAAAATTAGCTTTTGAGTTATGATTTTGACACAAATATAGTTAACCAAATTTAGAACAATGAGGCTTCAACTTTCCCAGCGTGCTTTTCTTCTGCATCAACTGACGAACTCAAAAAGTAGGACTGGAGTATCGCCCTGGCGACAGCCCTGAGGTGAATCACACACACTGCCCGCGCACCAGTGAACTTCCCTGGTGCGGATGATGCATGTGCACCAATGAGCTTGCCATGTCTGGTGTTTTTTTTCTTCCAGTACGAGCAGTTGACCAGTGACTTCTTGAGCCCCCAATCTTTTGCATGTTTACATTAGCACTCGTGGGCTTGATTCTTCTCTCCCAATCGGCTTCGTAGCCACGTTTGTGAGAGGCAATGGCCAGGGGGCTGGAGGACAGGTCCTTGCGTGAGAGGATGGGAGGGGGCTAGTCTTCTGCGTCCCTGCTGACGTTCTCAAAGGACAAAGGCGGATTCTAGGGATAAGCCGTGCCCCACCGCGGTTCCCGGGGGCCCCCACCTGTGTAAACAAACCATCTGCCTGGCTTCTGTACTTCTGGGTGACAGGGGCAGCTAGTACCAGCCTGAGGTCTGCGTACCATCCCCTCCCCTTCGCCCAAAGCTAATGATTCTAATTAACATCTTATACTTCAAGCTTGGATATAGGACACCCCGTGTCTGGTTCCTGCACCTCTCTGAACATGGTGGTCCGGATCTCTCAATCAAACTCCTAGTTTTATCTCCCTTCCCCGAAATTCTCAGCTCTGTTTTTCCCACACAAGTCTCCATGACTCCTGGAGAAGCGATAAGCAACATAAAAGTTTGACTCAATAAACTCAGGACCATGGAACGGGATATGGGGAGAGACACTGGCATTCCGGCCTGGTCGCCTGTATCTGGGGCCGAGGAGGGAGGGAGTCCTCCTCGGGTGGGGGGGGGGGGGGGGGGAACGGGGTGTCGGATTTAGTCTCACCCTCCTCCGTCTCTTCCCCAAACTTCCCAGAGAAGACCATAGGCGACCGACACTAGCAGTCCCCCCCCATAACTGATACAACTCCCCAGAGGTGTGTGTCTGTGGGGGAGGGGGCTTGTAGGGAAGGGTGGGGTGACATGTTAAATGTCATCCTGCAGGAAGGGGGGATTTTTAGCATTAAACTCCGTCAACACGAGTCGGCTATCGGTCATGCCTGTGGATTTATCTCATGCAACTTTGAGGTCATAACTGGAAAGACAGCAGCTCTGTTTCCGTAACACTTACGCTGGGGCGGCGCTGTAATCCCTACTTCCCCGGGCTCCCTCCGGATTCTGTCATTTCCGTTCATCTTGCGTGATATGCTTACGGCGAGGCGAAATGTTGGAGCAATTGCAGAGGATATTCCCAACAAATGAATCAGTCGCTTTCTGTGCAAGTCTGGAAGGTTCTTTGAGAATTTTGCGAGTCAGCAGACACACCGAGCATGACCTTTCAGAGTGTAACATCCACAGCTACATGGATAGAAGCGTGGGGGGAGGGAGGGCAGGCAGAGAAGCTCTATACGATTTACAAGAACCACAGAGCTGTTAAAAAGTCAAGCTTTCTGTATATATAAAGAGGAAAGATATGTCCATATTTCTATGAAAGATATACCAAGATGTAGTATAAACAAACTGTGTGTTTTTCACATACAGTTCTTGAAACATTGCCTATTCGTTTTCGGGAAATGTTCACAGGTTATATAATACGATGTGTGCTATGAAAATAAATAATATAAGCAAGAGACTAAATAGAAAAACTATTTAATGAGTAATACTGACCAATAATATACAGTAAATCTTATTGGTCCTGTGACTTCCTTTCTATTTTGATGAAATAGATAGGTGATGTGATGTGATGTGGTGTGGTGTGGTGTGATGTGATGTGGTTTGGTTTGGTGTGATGTGACCTGTTATGTGCTTTGTATGGGAATAGTAGTAAGGGAAGATTGATGGACAGATGGATGGGTGGATGGATGAATGGAAGGACAGATGGACGAAAATAACTAAGGTTTTGGAAACTAACTTTTGTACACTAAATTATCTAGCTTATATACCCAAAAACACCAGGAACTCTCCTGCTCTATGCTGCACCGTGGCCCTGGAGGAAAACTATTTTATGCCACTATATGTGTATCTGTATGTGGATGGTCTGACGGTAAGGCCCCCTTTACTTGACTTGACGATGCATTGGACACAGGGTGTGTAGCGAAAGGTACCAGATGCATTGATGGTGTATCATGGCAGCCCTTAAACACGTTTGCGTATGCATAGATATTCATGTGTCATCATCCAGATCACGATTTAAAGGCAGAGTTTCCCTTCATCATCGAGTTTTATCGCAGTCGTGCTCTGACCCAAAGTGTCGCTTAGATTGGACACACTCTGAGCAGCTTCCCATATCTTCACAGCCACAAAGACCCGCCGGGACCCGACTCGGCCACCGACCCGCCGGGCCGCCCCGACAGCTGAGCGGCAGACCCAGACGGGAAGTTCAGGCTGCACAAAGGCAATCAAACTAAACACAGCAAGTGACAAGAGTTTGGATCCCGGCATCCAGCTTGCCGGTAAATACAGCGGCATGCATGCATTCCCATAAATACGTCTGGCAGACCATCCATAAATATGGTCTGCAAGGCCCCTCCAGCTGCTGGTCCAGCTGAATCCCGCTATAAACCGCGCCACAGCACCGTTCATCGCAGGACCAGACACAGCGCTCCAGGACTCGTCCCTCTTTCGCTTTTTTTATTTCATGTCCGCTAGAGTAAACACTGGGCTCTTACTTTTCAAACACCCTTCAGCAGATGGGGAGATAACACAAAGTCTAATCCATGTCTTCCAGGGGCAGCTGATGTTGGGAGAAGCTGAGTACCAGGCCAGTGTAGGCAGTTACACGCCCGCAGGGCTCCAATGGGTGCTGTTCTTATGGTTTAAAGCCTATCAGCATGGCACCTATAGCTTGTATAGGAGCAATTGGTTAAGATGCTATGCCCGGTATCAGAAGGTTACCAGTTTGAATCCCTGAGTCCACACTCTGATTTTAATTGCTGGGCCCTTAACCCCCCGACTTCTCCAGGGATTGTCTTACTCTACTTTCTCAAAAGCAAAGAAAAAAAAGTATGTCACTTTGGATGGAAGCAGCTGCTCATGTGAACTTCAGATGGAGCGTACAAATGCAGTGATAAAATATGGTGGTGATATCCACCTCCAGGATTTTGACAAAGTCCATTCTAACCAGACAAGAGCTCAGAGGTGAGAACTTGGGGGTTAGGGGTGAGAAACGCAGCACGACCGGGAAGGACACGTCTGGGGAGTGTCGGCAGAGAAAGGCATGTCTGACACAGGTATCACTGAGGAGGCCCCCGGGAAGCAATACTCCCACAGATCTGGCTGGAGCTGGAGCTCACAAAAAGGGTGATATGGACAAAAAAACATTTCAATAATTTTGAAAGAGTTTTGCTATTTCACTATTAGCTAAAGTTTCTGGTATTGGACGTTGTATTTTAAACTACAAAATCACTGAATGATGGGAACATGTACTTCCTACTTCCATGTTTTTGTCCTGTCTAATGTAAAGTATTTAACTTAAACCTTAATCATGATTACCAAACCTTTCACAGTGCAATACTCAGCTGTATCTGCTTCCTACAGTTAATTAATTCGACTCAGAAGAATACTAAAACGTGATTTCTCAAAAAGAGTTACATGCACTCATTATAATGTACAACACATAGATAAGGCAGATTCCTTAGACACAAAGTAATTCTATAACATTAACGAGGAGTGCAAAAGAAAATAAACTAACAAGTTCAGAGAGAAGTTCAATCTCTAGCAACTGCTTACTTTGCGAGTAGATCTTAATAAAAAATACAGAGACAGGAAGTATATTAAATCTTTTTAAAATTAAATTTTATGGACATTACTGTGCAGAAACACCGAGATTTGTAAAGCTATTGGATTGATTTATGTCAATTTATAATGTATTGTGTTGCATTTCAATCCATCCATCCTCTAACTGCCTATCTCGAGCAGCATTGGGGGGATATTTCCACGTCATTTAATGGACTTTTCAGTAAGTGCACATCTGGTCCATAACAGCAAATCAAAAGGTAACAGGTCTGTTCCATTGGAGCTATTAGAATCCAAATCAGAAAACCTTATTGGCCAAGTAGTAAAAATACAAGGGATTTGTCCAGGTGGATGTGCCCCAGTATAGCATATAACATGAAGGATGATTTCAAGAAAATTTAAAAGTATGTAAGCCTTGCACATGAAATTTTGCACATACTTTTTACACTAGACTGTCGACCCCCAGCCAGAAGCAGCCTGGGAAGGAATAAAAGGTGAACTGAATAAAACAATTGTCAGTATAATTAAAGAGGGGTGATGCTAGGAAGTTATACCTCACCGGCCTGTCCATTCAGTTACATCAAGTACAGATGATGCCCCGTAAAATCAGCAGTCAGCCGGGCTGGAGATGAGCCAGGCAGCTTTTGTGGGGGAGCGTACTGCTAGCCAGTGATGAGAATACAGAATTTAGGGGAACTTGACAGCAGACTAACTCCATGAGCGAGAATGATCATAATCTGGGGACAATCCTTAAAGGGACATAAGTAACAGGAGACGTGAACTAGCTGGGTGCCACATGTATTAAATCCTATTTAATCCATTACCTGTACTTATTTAATATGTATTTTATATCGTTATACTTTAGTCATATTTTGTTTCAGCCATTTCTTCTATGTATTTCATATTTCTTCCATGAATACGTACCTCTGTAGTTCCTAGTTACATGCCTACTTTGATGTTTTGTGAGTGTCTTTCTTGGTTCTGTGCTGTCCAGTCCTGTTATATGTTACATGGTACTAATCGCATGACACAAGTAATAATTCCGACTATATGTACTGATGTACAAAAGGCAAACAAAGATTCTTACATTTCGAAATGCAGGTTATCCCGTAAAATACCAAACTTTACGTGTACTTTATCCATTTTTGTAAACGCTAAAGAAATCAGACACGCTTTCTGCTTCAAAACGTGTCTCTTCTAGAGGAAAATCATAACACTTAAAGCCAGTTCCCTAACACTTGGTGAGTAAAAATTCTAATTTCAAACATATGTTTATGTCTTCAAAATGTATCTGTAAGAGACTGATGGCACATCCAAATGAAGAATTTTGGAATAAAGGCTGAATTTCGAAAATACAAATGTGTTCAACCCAAAATATATTGTGTTTATTTATTGTGTGAGATTTATTTGTTGAAAGAAGGACAGAGTTGTGTTTGTGTTTTGTCACTTATCTCCCCTATATGCCAGGATATTCTAAATATCATTTATTACGGAAAACAGATAAACTAAATTTCAGGCTGATGGAATTATAACAAAGGCTTATGGCTAAACCATTTGCTTGATGCATCGTGGCTGTTTATTTCATAACAACGTCTCGTTCGCATCCCGGCTGCGCTGCTCCCATTAGCATCCCGGACATCCCCGACAGAATAGGAAGCCACTGTGTATCTGTTTTTCCTCAACTCGCTCATGACGGATGTTTACAAACACAGGTCTGGAGAGCACCAGGCTCCTTCTCGCCATCTTGCTCATCAAATCTGGGTGCCAATAAAAAGTCACCACTTCAACAGCGGGCTGGTCCCTGGGGTGCACAGGCCCCCCGTCAAGTGATGTCACCCTGCCTCCAAAGTGCGTCGACTTTCTCTGCATTTCATTCGCCACAATATATTCTGAGCATCTGCAAACATCAGGCTCCGCCGACAGCTGGTGGCACATGGCAAAAGGCTCATTTTAATACATCATCCGAAAAGCCAAGTTAATCTGCACAAGCAGACACTAATCAAATGCTTCAGAGCAATAACATTTCCATTTAATAACACAGAAGGACAAATTACTTATAAAAACAGATTTAGCCCCATTAACTTCTGCGCATAGTAAGGCAGGTGTGGAGCCCTTATGCCTGGGGGCTGGGGGGGTCTTCTTGACATTCCTCAGCATCCTCTCTGCAAATTCGGGCTCAGGACGTGCACGCCCACAACCATCACCGTGCTGCAACTCACAGTACACTGTCGTTAAAACCAGTGCATTCCCCTTACTGTCGCATGTGAACTCCCTCACAAAGACCGGCTTTCCCGGCGATATTGCTGATGTGTAGGACGCACTTTAACACATGACTACATTTCATTCAGGGGTCTATCAGTTAGCGTAATACAGCCATGGAAAAAATGAAGAGACTGCAGCTCAGTTTTTTTTCATTTCACTTATTTCCCAATTTATGGTTGTGTGTCTGTGAATAATATATTTTTTTGCCATCTGCAGCCTGGTTCATCTCTGTCTCTCATTGATGAAGGGCTTCTTACTTGCTTTATGGGAATTCAGTCCTGCTTCTAGGAGCCTGATACGAGCCTGTCCTAGCAGTGCACTTCACACCTGCACTTAATGTTTCCCATTCCTTTTGAAGGTCACTTGATGTCACCCTCCAATTTCTGAGGTACTGCTGAATAAGTTGACAGTCTTCTCTGCCATTAGAACGTTGCTTCCACCCTCTACCTGGCTGGATTTTGCTCGTTCCCAGTGTCTCCCGCTTCATCTTATGCTTGTGTCTTATGCTGTCTTAGAAATTTTAAATCTGGAAGCAACCTGAGGCTCAGCACAGCCTTCTGACAGTGGAATCATTGTTAAACCAGGATTTAAAAATGTAGATTTGTTTAAAAATATAGAGTGGTCTCTTAATTTTTCCGCATCTGTATTTAGAGTAATGAGTTTCAAGCTGCATGCAGAAGTGCGGATGATTAATTAAGGTCTCTGTCTCAGTCGTGCTCACTTTATTTCGTTCATTCACTCAACTGAGACTTTTATCTAAAGCAATTTATAATAAAGGAAACTGCTCCTTTTTTTAATGTGGGTTTCAAACCCACAACCACTGTGGTGTTAATACTGTGTTCTACTTGTTGAGCTGCAGCAGCACCTTAAACAGCTTGTCACTTTACTAGTTGCTATATGATCTTTTCAGGATGGAACTTCTCTAAATTGTTTTGGTAAATTCAGATAAATGTATATCTTGTATAACAACCACCCGACTACAGCCAACATCCCATGACAAATATTTGGTAGTCTTTATTGTAAAGGTTGAATTTGATATTGTCAGTAGGCACACACATACACACACACACACACAAATTATAGCGGTAAGTATGCCTATTTTGGGAACTTGCGCGTCAGCTACGTGTGACAGAGGTGTGTTATGTAAACAGATAGCTACACAATCCATATTAACGGGGGAGATCTCAAGTTTCCGGGTCGCGCGTCCTGCTCATACTGGTGCGTGGGCCGAATCCAGTCACTGCCACACTACAGAACCTCATAGGGCACCTTACCCCAGACTATGAGGAGCAAGCCCAGGGCCAGCCTGTTCATTTACACCTCATCCCAGTATCATTGACAAAGCGTCATTCTGTAAGATAAGACACAACGGGTCCTGTGCACAGACAGAGGCCCTGCCAGAGCCCCTCACCCTCCATGTTTCTCCCGCCAGCATAATCAGCCCCTTGGATTCATGCTTGGCATGCTAGGAGGCCTGTAGAACAGTCAGTCTAACTATTAACTTATCGGCAGTGTATTGATGAAACGTAGAACTTCTGCAATTTCATACACTGCTGTCACAATTTAAAAATCTCATCCACACATACAGTATCTCACAAAAGTGAGTACACCCCTCAAAGTTTTATAAATATTTTATTATATCGTGTCATGGGACAACACTGAAGATATGACACTTTGATACGATGTAAAGTAGTCAGTGTACAGCTTGTATAACAGTGTAAATTTGCTGTCCCCTCAAAAAAACTAAACACACAGCCATTAATGTCTAAACCGCTGGAAACAAAAGTGAGTGCACCCCTAAGTGAAAATGTCCAAAATGTGCCCAAAGTGTCAATATTTTGTGTGGCCACCCTTATTTTCCTACTCTCTTGGGCATGGAGTTCACTAGAGCTTCACAGGTTGCCACTGGAATCCTCCTCCATGACGACATCACGGAGCTGGTGGATGTCAGAGACCTTGCGCTCCTCCACCTTCCGTTTGAGGATGCCCCACAGATGTTCAATAGGGTTTAGGACTGGAGACATGCTTGGCCAGTCCAGCACCTTTACCCTCAGTGTCTCGGAGGTGTGTTTGGGGTCGTTATCATGTTGGAATACTGCCCTGCGGCCCAGTTTCTGAAGGGGGGGGATCATGCTCTGCTTCAGTATGTCACAGTACATGTTGGCATTCATGGTTCCCGCAATGAACTGTAGCTCCCCAGTGCCGGCAGCACTCATGCAGCCCCAAACCATGACACTCCCACCACCATGCTTGACTGTAGGCAGTACACACTTGTCTTTGTACTCCTCACCTGGTTCCCACCACACACGCTTGACATCATCTGAACCAAATAAGCTTATCTTGGTCTCATCAGACCACAGGACATGGTTCCAGTGATCCATGTCCTTAGCCTGCTTGTCTTCAGCAAACTGTTTGCGCGCTTTCTTGTGCATCATCTTTAGAAGAGGCTTCCTACTGGGACGACAGCCATGCAGACCAATTTGATGCAGGGTGCGGCGTATGGTCTGAGCACTGACAGGCTGACCCCCACCCCTTCAACCTCTGCAGCAATGCTGGCAGCACTCATATGTCTATTTTCAAAAGACAACCTCTGGATACGACGCTGAGCACGGGCGCTCAACTTCTTTGGTCGACCATAGCGAGGCCTGTTCTGAGTGGAACCTGTCCTGTTAAACCGTTGTATGGTCTTGGCCACTGTGCTGCAGCTCAGTTTCAGGGTGTTGGCAATCTTCTTATAGCCTACGCCATCTTTCTGTAGAGCAACAGCTCTTTTTCAGATCCTCAGAGAGTTCTTTGCCATGAGGTGCCATGTTGAGCTTCCAGTGACCAGTATGAGAGAGTGTGAGAGCGATAACACCAAGTTTAACACACCTGCTCCCCATTCACACCTGAGACCTTGTAACACTAACGAGTCACACGACACTGGGGAGGGAAAATGGCTAACTGGGCACAATTTGGACGTTTTCACTTAGAGGTGCACTCATTTTTGTTTCCAACGGTTTTGACATTAATGGCTGTGTGTTTAGTTTTTTTGAGGGGACAGCAAATTTACACTGTTATACAAGCTGTACACTGACTACTTTACATTGTATCAAAGTGTCATATCTTCAGTGTTGTCCCATGACATGATATAATAAAATATTTATAAAACTTTGAGGGATGTAGTCACTTTTGTGAGATACTCTATATGGGTATCTTTTCAAGGAAAAAGACTTTATATTATGTTATTTGCTTGTTTAGAGTTCATGGAGAATCTATGTATGGGGTAATTCCTGTACAGTTGTAATGTGGTTGGGTATATATGGGGGTATATATGGATATGGTGAAAAATAAATAGACTAACAATTAGCCAGGGGTCATTTTGTCCACTCGTTGGGGGTAGGGGAGGGTATTTTGTTCCTGATGCAATGAGTGAATTTCCTTCTTCAGAGGAAATGGTACAAATATGCATGCAACTCTACTATTTCCATAATGACTAGTTCTTGTGTTATCTATGACCCTTACAAATGAAGGCAGTTAAAAGACGGATGGATGGATGGATTGATTGTTCTAGTGGTAGGGGAGATTGCAAGAATAATTAATCTAATTTAAACCACTACTTACTTTATAATATCTTGCCATTTATCCAGCTTTATAATTTTATTTTGACTTCAGAAAGATGCCGGTCAATACTTTGAGACCAAGTTGTTTTAACCACTGTATCATTACATTTATTTTCTCATGAGAAAAAATTAAAATAAAATTGTATATATATATATATATATATATATAAAACTAATAAAGCTGGCATGAAGAATAAGGAAAGCCCACGGAATGCTAGTCCTAAATTTTATTCAATAGTATGAATAAATTACATAAGTTAGTTAGAGTTAATTCTGTTTTACATTAATGCCCCTTCCTATCCTCACAACAGCAGCCTCCTTAAGGTCACTATAGGAATCCCTTCAATTTGACCCCAGATGCAGTATGATGAATCTTCACAGTTCCCCTCAGCATTTTCATGCGGCAGGGACTTATCCCCTACACTTTTGCCCGATTGGTGACATGTGAATGATTTTATGCACATCAAACTAAATCCATCAGCCAATCAGGTATTATGGGCACCCTCTTATGGTACCTTTTTTGCTGATAGGACACGAGGAATCTTTTTCGTGCTCAGTATTTATGGACAGCACTCGATTACCTCTCCAGTATGGTGTGCCAGTTCACTGCCTGTGATCCTTCTCAGAACTACCAGTGGCGACAGCCTTATACAGAGATAGAATGAGGCCCACTGGACAGTATCACCTGACTCCAGAGTGTCCCTCGGGTTAATATAGGAGCTTATGAGGTCCAATCAGTACCAAGAGCTGCTGCTAACAGGTCAAGAACTTTAGCCATGATGCTTTCGCTGTGGTCTGTATTTGCCCCACCCCCCCATCCTCCTTCAGGTCATTCCCCTTCCCCCAACATACCAAGTAAGCTCGCCAAGTTGCCACCCTCCAGTCTCCCCCCCCCCCCCCCGCTGCGTACCCCCCCACACCCCGCCCTGTATATCCTTGTCCCCTAGTCCTCGCCGCTGCGCCGCCCCCCCCCCTCCTCACCACCGCGCAGAGTCCGCTCCCCCCCCCCCTCC